>JAVSBS010003303.1:148683-180762 GCA_033124195.1 Coracias cyanogaster
GCCTGACCTTGAATGTCTCCAGGGATGGGGCCTCCACCACCTCCCTGGGCAACCTGTTCCAGTGATCAACCACCCTTCTATTAAAGAACTTCTTCCTAATGTCTAACCTAAATCTAACCTTTTCTAGCTTAAAAGAAGCTAGCCTACTCCTAATCCTATTGCTACATGCCTTGTGAACAGATCCTCCCCCTGCCTTCCTTTAGGCCTCTTTCAGGTATTGGAAGTTAACTATAAGGTCCCCCCTGGAGGCTTCTCTTCTCCAGGCTGAACAAACCCAACTCTGTCAGCCTGTCAATGCTGGTTTCAACAATACTCATGGGCACCTAATGAAGAAATGTCTTGAATTTTAAGTTTCTAGTTCAATCGAATTGTAAAATTGAACTGTACTAATTTAGAGTGATGTTACACAACACTGTACATTTCAGATGCTCGGAGCTTCAGCTGAACCCCTCCTCTGCACCGCACAGGTCCACACAGAGGATAAAACTGGGCTGGGGCATGGTTGTGGCATGAAGCCCTAGAGAATGTGGCAGGGACGCACTGCTCTGGAGCAGTGCTCCAGGCAGCGCAGCACCTTCAAAGGACATGGCATCACTGGGCTTCAGAAGCAAAGCAGAAGCTGAAGCTACTCATAGCTCAGCTCCTCCTTCAAGTGCCCCACTGTGATTATAGGCAGTTGTTGTATTTTTAATTGCTACGGAGAACACAGGCAAACCCACACCAGAATATCTGCTCATAAGGTAACACATAAACAAGGAAGCTTACATGAAAGCGCTGTTGATTTTTTCACTTAGATTTTCCCTTATTGTTGTTGTTTTTAATGACTAGTGGTCAACTGAATACTGCAGTCTTGTATTTATTCTTATGAGACCTCAAATACAAAAGCTGTTGTACAGTGAGCACACCCCTCTGAGATCTGAGCAGCTCTGCAGAGGGATGCGGCTGTGCCTGTACTGAAACATGCAGACCACTTTCCTAATCTCAAAATTTCAGACTCAAAGGTCAAGTCATAGTCAGTGCTTGCGCTGAACAGTTCAGTGAATCAGATCACCCTTCTTAATCCTACGGACACTTCAAGTCTTCTTTGACAGTTTGACTGTCCTTGAAAAATGTTGGGGACTGCATTCTCTACTGTAATATTGCTTCTGCTTTGTGAGATGCCTCCACTCAAAACAGACATTGCCTTGAAGCCAAACCTTTATGACTATGTTTGGAGGTTAGTGTCCTCTTGATAAAAGCATGCAGTCTCTGGAATAAACAGGTCTTTTGTATAGTTTCACCATTTTGATCCTGAATGGAGTTTCTTCCTCCTTATTTTCCCTCGAGATTTTCTTCTAAATGGACATAGAGCCACTCCAGTCTGAAATACTGCTTGTTATCTTGGGAATAGGAAAAACCTATTTCTTAACTCAAAAACATGTTTCTCAATACACGGTTGAACAGGCTAAAGCTTACTGTTAGTTCTCAGAAGAAAATGTTCTTCTGTTTATGAGAACAAAATTTTATATCTATCTGTGAAGGAATACTGGAATATTTTAGCATCAAGGGACAAGTGTGGGGAGCTTATGAATTTTGCATGACAAGTGTTGCTATCTGTATGCTTGAGAGGCCACTAGATGATTAAATTGGATATAGTTTTGTTGTGCAAGAAGGGATATGGATCCGCATGCTCAGTGGTTATAGAACTATAGGACAAATGAACGAAGAGATGGTAACTTGCAGAATGACTATTCATCTCTCTGCTTCCCCTTATTCTTCAGCTGAAGAGCCAGGGCCAGAGGTGATTTGGGCTATCCACCTCTAGGACACAATATGGGGCCCATCACAAGATTCTCTAGAAGGGGAATGAAACCAGATGCACTGCACAGTGAAATCTGGCACAAAACAGGTTACCCAGGCAGAGTAGGAGCTGAGGTGTCCTCTTTCCCCTACCTTACATTTACTTGCCAAGGGAGACAGCTGGGAGAGATCCTTTCCTGGGTACCAGCCAGCCCTGAGACGAGAAATACTTCACATGACAGGTTTCAGATCTTGGAAATGTAGGGACATACAGATGTGCCAGATGCTACAGATGTATGGAATACTCAAGGTCCCTGACTCACACGTCTGTACGTCGCTGGAGGAAGGTACAGAATATTCCAGCAGGACCTGAAGCCTCAGAAGAAAATCCTCAGATGCGTAACTGTCTTTAGATAAGCCTATTCTTTCAGAAGAGAGGTGTGCCCTGGTTGAACAAAGCATCAAAGGAAGAGAACTGCACACACTGACCAGCCTGATACAGGAGAAGAGGTCACTCTTACTTAATCCAAGCACTAACACAAAGTCATGATATGTGGTTTCTGGAGCAGAGATCTGACAAGCTTGCTGAATGGCCTGGCCAAGAGCCCAAAAGTCTGATAGCAAACTCAGCACGTGTGTAGACTGTTTAGTGGTTTGCAGTCTGTTTATTTCTTGAATAAGTCCTATTTAAGCCTATTTAAATCCAGGGTCAGAGGCAAACGCTGCTGCCTTCCCTGAGGAAATGAAATGACAGGTGCCACATATTCCCCCAGTGACCACAGTAACTCCCCTCTCTGGAGGGAGGCATCACTCCCAGAAGGTGATAGGATGGTTGACCTTTGAAGATGTACTCCTGAGGAGATCAAAAAATGGAGAGCTGGGCTGAGGCAGGCTATGCCAACCCTCTGTGCGACGGTGTTTGTCCATCAGTACTCTGCCATAACAGGTAGAAAGTCTTGGCTTTCCTTTGCTCTCACTGGGAAAAAGCTCTTCAGTTGTGCAGTCAGCACGTCAATGTGCTTGGATGTTCCTGCCTCGTAGCTGAGCGGACTTTCTAGACTCCACACAAAGCACCTATTTGACTTTATAAACTGCAGTAAGATGCAAGATTTGAAATATGCAAATCCAGAATTATCTTTCCCCTTAATGGTATGCTATCAGCAAACACACTTGGCTAAAAAGAAGGCGACTCACCACTCCCTTGAGCAAACTGGCTGGATGGATTTAAGTACCACACATATTCGTGAGATTTTTTGAACTACTTTATGAGAAGATAACAAGGCAAGCAGAGGAGATGGAAAGAAAAGTCTAAAACCAAAAATTGTTTTGCTATCAACCTGGGGTCCACCACTACTGACTCTCCCTGCAGAAACTGAAGTCATTGCTTTTCAATATCAGATAAAAAAACCTCAAGAAATTGCTGCCAGAAGGTATTTTTAGCATCAGAGGCACCATCCTGGGATCTGCTTGGGCATTTCCTTGTCAAGTGAATGTTCCCAGTAAAATAAATGGGACAATACTCATTAAAAAGTGCTACATAACCAGACTCCTCTTGCTAGACTGCTAAAAAGACACGATTAGTGCTATTTATCTCAGCAAGTATGTTTAGTTTGCTTTACTACATAGCTTGGTTTCCTAAAGAAAAAAGTTCTAAATCCATTTTTGATGCTGCAAATTGAAGCAATTTTGCTCATGAGTATCTTCAATTAAATTAAGTAGAAATAGTCATATTCATCAAAAGGGCAACATATATGACACAGTATTTCCATGTGAAAAGGTCTGCAGGATTTAGTTACAAAACACTGGACGGACAGTGTTCAACTGAACCAGTTTGGCTAAAATGCACTGATACAGTCCTAAAATCCAACTATAAGAAAATTTTAAGATCTTTTAGAAATATTTGAGATAATTTAGGATAAAGATTTCATGGGAGCGTCAGAAATTTGTGTAAATAAAGTTCCAAAGATGGACAGCTGGAATAACACAGAAAAAGAGTCATTTAACAGTGCAGAGATCAGCTATATGCAATACAATAATGACAACAGAAAGGCTCTGATGATGCAAAAGTGTGAGTACTGTACAGTGTACTATAGAGTTTGGGGAAACCTGGAGGCCCCAGCAGCAAATCTTTAGCTCCACAGATGCTAACCATTGACAGAAAGCTGAATCAAACACCTAATAAAACCACAACTTCACTAAGTTTGAATTTAGAAGGCTTGCAGACGAAGAAGAGTTTGTCAGCTTTTTGCTTTGGTATATAGCTTTCATTTCAGGCTCTGGAATGGTTTGATTTTTTTTTTTTTTTTAATAAAAAAATAGAAGAGAAAACAAAATATATAAATGGAGTTAGAAAGGTCAACCAAAAGGCCTGTTCCCCAGCTGAGCGTGGGCCCAAAGAGCTCTTCAAGCTTGGCTCAGGAGCGCTCTCCTGCATTATTTTCAGAAGAGCAGGCTGTGGGTATGGTGCTCTGCATCTTTTGCAAGAAGATGAGCAAATGAAGGAAAAGAAAAAAAAAAAAGAAAAGAAGTTTTTTACACTTTGTGGCATGATTTTCCCTAAGGAGAGCACTCCCTATATTGACTAAAAATACGGTGTAAAATGCATTTGTCCCACAACCAGACTATCTGGCAGAGCTATGGACCAGCACTGGCTTGTGCTATGTTCTCTGGAGCACCTCTTTGCTTCCTGTTGTCCTCTGTAACCAGCAGCTACGGGACCTGGCTGTGATTACAGCCCCTGCAGACTGGCCCGCAGTGATACCCCTCAAAGCGTGACAGGAGCTGAAGCTTTTGAGAAGGAACTCAGTGACTACAGCTTTTGCATTTCCCAGGCCTTATGGCAGTGAGGTCAGTTTGCTACTAGTTTACAATACAACATTTCTAAGAGATATGTTAATGCTTCATGAAATTCAAACGTTTCTTTTATCTATTCCATGCTATAAATCCGCAGTTAAACTTAGGAAGTGGCAATAATCAGAGGCCTTTTCAGACGTAACAGAAGTGAATTCCCACATGCCTATGAATACACAAGCGCCATGGATTTGGTTCCATACCAACACCAGCTTTGCTGTGAGCCCAGGCAGCTGAGAACTGTCAGGCTTCTGCTCCCCACGATGTCTATCTGTTCCTACACTTCTTCAAGCACACTGCACAGCCCGTGGCACAGGCATTCTGGGAGGCACCCTGGGATGGCCGGAGGGTATGGCCGTTCCTCCAGGGCAAAGCAAACATTGGAATGGCCGTGCAATAGCAAAACAGGCACCTGAAACTGCATCTTCCCCAGTAAAGGTGTTCAGATTGCCATCCTCCACAATTTAAGCCTGTCAACAGCACTGGCTGTGCAGAAGGAAGGGTTTTATGTACCAAAAAGTGCTAATGAGCTGTTTGGACTACCAGCTGAATTTTTCATTAGCAGTATTTCCATTTGGGAATTCTTTGAGATGATTCAAAACTACTTCACTGGCTTTTTATTTCTTGTTTCTTGTTCTACTTAAACTGCACTTGTCTTGCAATTCCTACAAGTAGCCCTGATGCCAGTAACGTTACTCTGACAGTTGAGGTTTTAGGTTCTTAACCTACTTAAAAATAATTCATTATTAACATTTGGGAAAAAATATCACACGGACATGTCCTTTCCTGGTAGGTTACATGTAAGTGCTGCCACCAACTGTGAGCGTCACTGAGGCATTTTTATTTTAGTATGTAACGGGCCACTTGTTGGGACTCACATCTCAATGGATATTTCATTAATTTCTAGAAACAGATAGATCTGGAAATATTAATGATATCTGTCACAGAAAGATCACAATTTCTGAGAAGCATATACCTGTTCCAAAATGGTGTTGATTCTGTCTACTTCACAGTCAATTAAGTATCTTTTTTCTTGCCGCCTGTCCATCTCCTCTATGATTCTTCTGAACTCCTGAACATCCTTTATGCTTCCTACCGATCTGGCTGTCACTTGCCAGTTGTTCTGTACTGCTGCTTCCATGATCGCCTGAAGAATGGAAAATCCTGTATGGGAAAGAGAAAATGCAATCATTTGAAAACAGAACAAAAATTTAGACTATTTTGAATGTTTGACAAAGGCTTCACAAAAAACTTGCATCGTCTAAAGGGACACAGACAAGCCTGCAAGTGCTTCATTACTTGAGAAAGCAACAGCGCAGAGACCAGTTTCTTCTTTCAGCTATGCCACTGCTGAAGACACTGACCTCAGCAGAATTGCTTGGCGGTATATTACTGTGAGGCGTAACAGAAACTGTCCAATATATCATATTATGATCCTCTCAGGGATGTTTATGGTCGTGCTGGGGTCCGTGCCAGCTGAGAATAGGAGCCTGAAGCCATTACTTGGGCAAAAGTCCATCAGCTTGAAGAGCCGGACAGAAGGGGTAATTTGCCTGTGCAGACTGCAGCAATGGGTCATTAACTGGCAAAGGTCCAAGCACTGCACAAGAATGCCAATTAAGTCATTGTACTGGTTATTGGAGCCACGAACCACAGGAGAATATTTTACTGATACTCACTTTGATTTCAAAAAATGTTTTTAAATATGAAGTCTAGCAGCATTAACCACACTTTCGATGCTTTCATTAAGGTAATACCAACTCATTTAGAAGCCTCAACAGAGGAGAGAAGCAGCACAGAATGATCAAAGACTGCACAGTGGGAAATTATACAAGTAAACAGCTTTTCATTTCTTGTGAACAGCCGTGCCTCGGCAGCAGAGAGAATTCAAGTCAAGTCCCTAAGTGAAAAGTGGTGGAACTGGGAACGGCAATCTCCTTTGAGTCATGTTACGTAGGAGTCATCAGACATTGACTTGCATCCTTATATTATAGTATAGCTGGGAATTTGGTGAATTATCTGTTTTGATTCAGGAAATTAAAATTTTTGCCTAGGTCTAAGTATTTCAAATCTGGGCGGATGCCAAACAAAACCAGAGGTCATCTACCTCAAGCACATAGAGGAGTTTCCAGTGGAGTTTCTTTGTACAGAAGCATCCATGTGAGCTGTGTTTGTGTCCAGACAATTTATTTGCAAAACTTTCAGCCCAATCATTTCACCATACTGTAGATTTCTTACCCAAATTGAGAAGCTCAGAATTTCTTCACACACACAAACACATAAACATAGAGGATCAACAATCAATTAATTGTGCTCCATGATAAACAGTCCCTTACTCTTCTAAAAGAGAAAGGATTTTGAGCTATAACATGTTCCCTGTGTCAGATTATACCAAAAGCTATACTGAATGCAGATATCATTGTAGGGATATACCGATAGCAAAGAACTTGTGCTGCAGTTTGATAGTCCACAGCCTGCTGTAAATCTGTAGTGGCTGTCTGAAGCCAGAGGAGCTGCATCATTACCTCATTACAGACACAAACAAGGAAAGAATGTGATTTTCTAGACTGCAGTTCGATTATTATGATTTACCATGTGACTTCCTTAAGTCTCACTCAAATGCCCCCACTTTCTCTATGCAGCCTCTTTGATTCTTAGCGCATTTCTTTGTGTGAATGCGGTTTACTAGCCCATGAAACATGGTGACAATTAATAAGCACGCTGGTTGGGAAGTCTTTCTGGCATCTTCTTTCCCCTGAGACTATTCAAAGGGAGGCATTTACATATGTATAGTACAATGAACTCAGTCTTCCTTAACATCATATTTTACAGAAATGGCTGTGATGTCTGTGACAGCATCACGATTCCATCACATGTAGGAGGAAGATCTAAGCCTAAGATACTTGGTTGGCTGCAAACAAGGAATTTTGATGTGGGAACATAAATACCACTAATGGGGATTTACAAACGCTTTGTGTACAAAGATGTGCTTTTAAAAAGGTATGATTCCACTAAGTAATGAATATTTACAACTTTGTTTCACCATTCATATGTCTAAGTGTGAACCTCGAGCTTGTGGTAAACAACAGAAAACAATCCTTAAGTCTTTTTTTTTCACTCTAAACTGAACAAAAAACTTCAACGTATTATATAAAAAAGTGACACTTTAAAAAAAAGCCTTAGCTCTATTTTTTTGCTAATATCACATCGAAAACTTAGAAACTGTCTCAAGGACAGAAGTGAAAATGAACATGCTGGAGAGCAGATGCCATCGGTTGACTGCCACACACCTCATTTCAGTTAACGCTGTTTCAGTCAGAGCTCGCTTTGTCAGCCCTTGAATATCTCAGAAGAAAGCTGGGCAATTTTCCTAATTCTGTGCGATTGCATGTTTGTGGGGGTGTGCGTGCTTTTGCATACATCGGTATTAGTCAGTGGTTACCATTTCAAGAAAGAGGAAGGTTACTCAGCAGCCTTTCTCCTATGTGTGAAAATACAATTACATTCATCTTAGCATTAAAAAGTTCCAGAGCTTCATCATTTCTGTCTTTTCTATCTCCTGTTTCTCCTTGTCATACCAAGTCTTTACAGTCACAGTCCCGCCTACCCTTGCCAGTCCTTGAAATCCCCACCATGGTCCTAGTTTGCACTGTTCCAGCTCACCTCTCTTGGTCCCTCTCTTGTCCTCGCTTTGAGAAGTACCATTTGCCCTTCCTGCGATGGCTCTTTAGGCCAGTTCTCTGATGACCTTTACAAAGGCCATTCCCCTTGCTTTACAAAAGCACGGTTCAAATCTCCTGCTTTCAGTAAGGCAGCACACTCACATCTTCGCAAACACGCGTTCACTGTTCCCAGCCTCCGACTCCTCCCCGCTCTTATTGCCTTCAGCGCCATTTACTACATCCTACATTGTTCCCCATTACGTGGTACTTCTGTAAACAACATGTTCCAGGCCCCAGCTGTACCTTACCCATTAAGAGAGCTGTTACATAAGCAGTGTGATTGTTTAAATAAAAGGACCGTTTAATCTTCAAATTTGAACTTTTCTTTCTCCTTAGCATAACAATGCAAGCTGTGACAGTTTGGGGGTACAGCCTGCGTAATGAATGCCAAAATTATTTTCCCTGTTCTGTTCATGTCAGTGACCAGACCTGTACAACGAGTGTTTCCATTCCCTACCCTCCAGCAAACACGCCGTGTGAGTGCTTTGCAAGAGATGCTCTGCCCTGAGCACCCCGGAGGTGCTGGACTCTCATGGGTGCCTCTCATCTCATTCACCCTAAAGGAAACCAGCCCGCCACAGCAACCATCTCTACTGGGTAGTTTTTCTACAGTCTGCATCAGATCGACCTCAAAAGACTAAAGAACTCATAATTCACCACAGGTCTGTGAAGAAGCCACGCAGGAAAGCTTTTCATTAATACTATTGTGGGCTTATTCTACCTCAATCAATAAAGCAAAAAAATGTTAGATAAGAAAAACTGACATCTTCCTAGAAGATGACAGCAATGAGACCATCTCAAAACACGTTCGTAATACCATTACTAAAATTCAGAGGTTGTTCATTCTACAGTCATTTACACAAATACAGACAACAGGAAAAATTCATTCAGACCCCAATCTTATCTTTCAGCACCTTTTATTTCAGTTGTACCTTGGATATGAAAAAGCAAGATAGAAGGCATGCGTTTTTCTGGAAGCAATCTGAGGCGAGCTTGTTGGATGGCACCTCATCCCTTCACTGTACAACATCATCGAGATGTTGGCATGACTGATGTACAAATAGGTCTGGTCACATGCTGGTGATGTCTGTACTTGTCAGGTCATTCAACAGACCTGTATTACGTGTCGGTCCCTTTTAGCCACGTACTGGGGAGGGGTTGCTCCTGCGATCTTTGAATGCAATCCCACAAGTCAATCTGATCCACAAGTGCACTAGGTACTAAATGCATAGACAATCCTGGCCTTAATATTAAGATGTGTCATTGTCTGGCTTATTCTTAGAATAGTAATGATTTAAAAGAGCTAATCCTCATCTAAACAGTCTGAAAAATTATCGGGCTGGAGGTAGATATAGCAATAAAACTAGAACAAAAAAAGTGCCCAGCTTGCCTTTCAGTGAGCTGAAGCAAGTATTTTGAGTTTTGCTGACTGAAGCTTGCAAAGAGCGAAAAATATTCAATATAAATTTCCCTCAAAGCAGGAAAAATATTATTTGTTGTGATGCTATCTCTGTATTTTAAACAACCCAGACAGAATTACATTTTAGGCAGTCCTCCCTGCAGCTGAACTAAGACACAAATTCACCCAGTATATTCATACTTCTGCCAGGCAAGCAAAGACTTTACCTCAGTCTTTCAGATCATCCCTTTGAGATAAGCATCTCTCCACTGACCCTACCAACACAGGTGAAAAGAACATTTCACTTTTTTGTACCTATGAAAGCCCAGAAAACTTTTCCCACAGCCATGTAAGCAAAATTCATCTGAGCGGTTTGCTCAGCCACATGAAATTCTATGTACTACATCATCAAACTTACTCTTGTTTAAATAACAGAAGTCATTAACATGTCATGAGTAGACGACGACACTGGAACATCTGTAGCATCATGTAAGCCCTTACAGTTGGCATCAAAGTACTGACAAAAAATTACCACTTATGCAAATCACTCTTTTCCTGAATGTTCCTGATAAGATCTTGGACCTTAGCCTGCTGTTAGAAATGAAAGAGCATTTGCTTCCAGTCCCTCTTTCTTTGCCTTGCTGAGTACCAAAGATCTTTGAGGGGCATATTCTCCTGGCACGCACCATGCTTATGCCAGCTGAATGAACATCAGCGCTGATCTGAATACTTGAGTTTTGAGCTACTTATCTGGGACATGATATGAAGAACTAAGCTTCTGGCCTATGAGTGAACTTCAGGGATTTCAGTGTGGAGCTCTGTTTGACAAGGGCACAGTGAACTTGCCAAAAAAGAGGCCGTCAAGGCAAGTGCTTCCCCAAGACAAATACAAATTCTATGATGCCAGCTTAAATTTTAAGCGTACCAGAGGTCTGTAAGTTGTGATATACTTGGATATTCTGTGTGCCTGGCACCAAGCCTAGCGCTGATTTAAAAGCAAACAGATCAACATGTTAGGCATGAGTAAAAAGCAGCTAGCTAACCCACAGCACTCCCCAGCATTCAGAATCCAAACATGACAGGCAAGTATGCTTTGCATAACCTATGTCTGCTTAACAATTTTATAGTAGGGAAAAGGCAAGGAAGAAGCTACTAAACTAGTCACCAGTAAAAAGTGCAGCCAAGGACTAGTACACTGGGAGGCTCTTTCAGTCTAACACATGTAAATTCAAATGATTAAACAGAAGTAGAATAACAGCATTGTATCTGGCTTTGACCAGATCGCTTCTACCTGGTAACCAGCATGTCAAGGTTACACTCTGCTATTCTACTAGCAGGCAACCTTCTAGACCAAGTAGCAAATACACTCTAACGTTTTTTTTTCTGCTGCTTCTCCTATTCAGTAAAGCTCTAGTTTCCCCTGTACATAATTACATTATTGCAATCTGTCATCCATAAACAGAGAAATCTACACAAATAGATACCTCAGCTTGGTTGAGTGAATGTGAACTTGCCTGGCTCTGAAGGAGAATTTACAGGAACCATCTGGGCTGCATTTGCTCGGGATGGGATACAGCTAAACATGCAGGAATTCAGATCTGCTGAATGCAAGTAAAAAGATTTTTTTTTTTTTAAGGCTCTTTCTGAATGTATTTTACCTTGATCTGTTCTTTCATAATAACCTTGCATCTAACTCACCCCTCATTTTACTCGAGTTTTAGGTCAGTGCAACTCCAGTGCTTTTGAATAAAGCTGTGCCAGTGTAAAATGAGAGTAATGTAGTAAGGGATCAAAGAGTACAATAACCAAGGGCAGATATAAAGGTGCTGTAAGCAACATTGTCACTTCCGTAAAAGGACTTATTCATACGACTTTCACAATGATGTGAGCAAGTCTCCTGGTGTTGGACAGATCGGTATACTTCAGTACAACAACATGATCCAAAGTTTATTGACAGAGCTGTGTTCTAGTTTTACCTTTGCTATGTAAATCTTTATTTAAATAATTTCCAAGGTAATAATAACTGAGTGATTACAGCTTCTGGATGCAGATGGACAACAAAACAGATGAGATGTGAACATTTAAAAACCAGAGTATGTTCTGCTTGAGGAAAATCTAGCAGGTAAACAATTGTGCAGAAAGCCAGAGAAAGGAAAAATGTATTTTGAGAAGTGACAGAAGGTGAAGAGCATTGTGTTGTCCAGTGGGCATGGGCTGTATGGTATCCTCTGCGCATCTATTAGTAAGAACTGTTGATATTGATGCTATCAGAAAGCTGACAGAGGTAGCAGTGAGGGCATTCTGTTACCAGAGGATGCTGAGATCTGGGACACATGGGAAAACTTTTTTATATGCAAGTGGCAAAATTGTAAAACTACATTAGCATTAAAAAGAATTAACTTCCAAGCTTTAGGAGAGCAGAATAAAACAAAAAAAAAGTTAAACTGCTTAAGTCCAGAGAAATTTCATCTGTGAGGTTCAGCACCGAGTCGAGGGCACCTGAAACTCTGTAGGAGGCACAGTACTGTTCCACATACAGTGGGATGTAAATCTACGGAGTGCGATTCCAATGATATTCCTGCCCAACGCCAAGTTCCCTGAGTGAATTATCCACCAAGGACATGCTCCAAGTGACATCAGCAAATTCAAAATAAACCATTTGCTGAGCACAGTCCTGCATCCTACTGGTATCAGCTAACACCGTAACCTTAGTACAATATCATTGTCTTGCCTATATGCAGCCTTCTGTAGCGGCTTATTTCCCTTCTATCCACCTTTGAGCACTTCTACTCCATGTCCACGCTGTTTTGTGGTCTCAGTTATTGCCTCTTGTATGGAGCAACCTAGAATGAGTCCACAAGGAGCCCTGCTGCTTGCAAGAGGCCAGCCTTTGGCTGAAAAGCCTTTGAATGATAGAATAGGAGGTAAAATTTGGGTGTAAAAAAGAAAAAAATCAAGAAACACAGATATTACCAACCACTTCCTTCTGGCCAGCAGAGCTGTTTTTTTTCCATTACTCCTGTGCCTTGGTTACTGAAGAAACTAGTTCTAGCCACCATGGATAGAAACTATCTCAGCCATAATCCTCTGGATGTTAGATACCATAAAATTGACCAGTGAGGCCTAAGTGAGATGCTTTGGCCTTAGTCTGTCCTTAACTTAGAGTCACAGACTATTCAGGTTGGAAAATACCTTTAATATCATCAATTCCAACTGTAAACCTAATACTTCTGGCACATTTGGATGATAGTCTTTAAGGTTCTCTTTCCAGTCAAGAGAGAGAGATGCCATGTAATTATTCTGTTTGCGACGTGTGGAAATCAATGGCAGAAAATACATAAAAGAATGAAGTTCTGTAAGGCATCAGCATGTAGGTATCACTCACAACCTTTACCTGCAATTGAAAAACAAAAAGAGTACAAAAATCCCAATGTGTTGACTAGCACTCAACTGATGAGGCTAATTACTGCATGTTAAAAATACATATATAATTGTGTTTACATATTTATCTCAGCAAAGAGATTCTAATTAGGAATCACAGAGTGAACAATTATCAAGCTGGAAAAGAAAACCTAACTTGCCTGCTAAAGAACTGTAGTATGTTCCATGTGAAACCAGTTCTCCAAGGTGAAGCTTACGAAATCAAAACTCAGAGCATGTGCAGATGTTGCAAGATGTGGAGAACTGAACTCATCTTTTGGTGACGATACTGACTTAGAGGAGACGCGTTGGCTCTACCGTATGACTTGGGGAAAACTAGAAAATGAAGAGCCATCGGATAAATCATGGGAGAGTGTCCCGCTTTTTAGTGATGAGCCAAGCTGAGCCACTGAGCCAAGGTGAACTACCTTTCTCAAGGCTTGGCTGCGGCTGGTCTGAGCGAGGTAGTGCAATGAACAGTCTTTATTTCAGAAACAAAAGATCTAGGCCTATCAAGGCCTTCCCACTGGCCTTGATGCAGCTCTATGGATTTCCTTCCACTCTTCAGTGAGCTTGCAAAACCACTGATGTATCTCTGCCTTAGTGGCACATTTTAGCCCAGCTTCACTGGTTCAGACGTACAGAAGTGTGTCCTATGTGGGCCTGTATCCCCCACAGTGTGGTCTACACCCAACACAAAGCACTGCGCTTCACATAAGATCTTTTTGCATCATTCTGCTTTCTGAAAATTCTTACAGAAACATTATTAATGTTAACAACAATGCTAAATAATGCTCAAAGCACTGCAAATTAATGGATTTATTGTCAACAATCCCATATCAAATAGGCAAATATTAAATTAGAATTAAAAAAATAATTTGTCCTAACCCATACAGAGAATTAGTTACAGAGACAACTTCCAAATTCAGGTTCTCCTGATTCATATTTACATTTCTTTTTATTTCAAGCTGTAAAATAGTTGAGAATTTACTTTGAAAGATTCCTATACTGCCTACAAACATGCTAACCACTGAAATGATACAGTAAAAACATCAGGATGGTATCTAGAGTAAACCAAACAGCTACCCAGCTCCCAGTGAACTGGGATGCTGATGGAAAGCATTATTTATTATTCCAGGTAAAGTTGCAAAATCGTGATACAATTACAAATAGAATTTTAAAAGAAAGTATTGTGTGGAATTATCATCTAAGAAAGGAAATAAAAATGAATTCTTTTTTAGGCTTAAATAACTTCTTTAGCCAAAACAGAATATGAGTGTATTTATTCTGTCATAGGCAATAAATGTTCTGGAAAAAGGAAGCTTATCCACTTATCAACAGCAGAGGATTTTGCAAATAGCTAAAACTTGGTCTCTCATATCACTCCATTCATCTAAAGAGCTAAAAATGTAATTTCGATGTATGCTGCAAACTTAAATTTCTCAATAACACAAGTTAATTCTTTGCCATGATATGTATTGGGTTTTTAGCATGAGTGTGCAAGAGTATTGCTGACTGCCTTCTCTTAAAAACATGTCTGGAACTGCTGACTCTAAAAAATGATAAATATTATTCCTTTGAAGAAACAATCAGAGGAGATTATGGTAATCAGACTATGAAACGAAATACATATTCATCACCAAAAAAAATGGGATTCACCTCAGATAAATGTCTTGGAAAAAAATTATGCTAGTTGAATTGTCCTCAAACATAGTAAAATTATTCCTTCTATCTGACCTTCAGTCAATCATGTTAGAAAAATATTTATTCCTCTCCCTAACCTTTATCTACACTTTCTGTTTCTCAAACTACCTGAGCAAACAAATCTTTTGCCTCTGAGAATTTTCATTAACAGATGCTATCAGCCTTTCAAAGTCTCTCTTCATCAACATCTCACCCTTTGCTATCTAGCATTTTAATTGCCCTTGCAGCTGGAATGTGTCTCATGTCTCAACCTGTAAGTTAATTTCCTTCTATTTATTCTGAACACTAAAAAAAACCATGTAGCAATCAAAGGGTGAGTACCAATTTGAAAAATATTCTGAAATTTAAATGAGTTTCTATGATAATATAAATGATAATTTATGGATTCATACTCACAGTCTGCATGTGTTTCTTTTTAGTCACCCACTTGGCTATTTCTGCCCATTTTTTGCCAATCACTACTAACAAGGAGCTTTTATACAGCACTATTACCTGTATTGTTTTAGTACAAGCACTTATCTTCGTAACAATGCTGCATTCATTAATTACAAGGCCTCATACTAATCCAACACAGGTCTGTATATCTCCTAGACTACTTGGCAATGTGGTCTGTGTTGGGCTTGAACATAAAAGTGTAGTTCTACCATAGTGACCAGAGCACAGACTGAATCATCTAACCTGCTTTATACTGATTCTTCCTGCAGTAAGGCCACAGGACAACAATCTACAAAGTTAGCAAAGAATTAGAATGACACCAACAGACAACACCTGACCCAGCATGAAGCTTGGGGGTAACAAATTACCTTTCAAAATGTTGCACACAGATGAGGTGGCAGGATGAGGACATATGGGTTCAGTGCTCTGCATCCATGACCTAACGCCATTGCTCCTTGCAGCATTATGTTCTGTGTATCAAACGGACCTGGTTTATTCTGGAGGGTGGTGACACCCAACAGGCTCACATAACCTACAGACAAGACCCAATCCACTGCCAGTCAGGAAATTCCTGGGTCTTTGCCTCCTGTTGGAGAGAGAGACTAAAGAGGAAACAATGCCTCGATTTTATTATTCAACCTTATAATCCTATTTGAATATCAGAGGTCTATTTCACTGTATCAACAATCATTAAGACTTTTAGCATCAGCTATCATTTCTCTGCTAATACAGAACGGTTTTTCGCTCTGCTTTGTATTTTGCAACTTCTAAATACTGGGGTTGGAGTCAGTAACCTTAGATGGGCGAAAACCTCCAAGAGTTAAGCGTCTGTGGTCAGTTACTGAATGTGCTATTCCCAATTTCTCTCAGGAAGGTAGCTCAGATGAAATACTAGGCTGGATTATATAGAAGTGTGCAAACATTTCAGCATAAATATTCACTAAGTAGAGGCAGGAATGTAATTTAAAAGTTTAGCTCTGGCTTCATCTCTTCAAGTTTTGATGTGCTCAGTTGGGGAAGGAAGGAGAGGGAGAGTGTTCTTCACATATCAGCAAGGGTTGGGCTTCAGGTTCAGACTTTTCTACAGCATTCAAGATCATTTGTGACTACAGCACTCCCCCTTCCAGGACATTTTGCCCATGGATTGGATTCCCTCCCTGTTGTGCCAGTTCAGCCATCATCATTTTATGCTGCCATTAGTTGTCTGATCACACAGGCCAGCGCTGAACTCAGCAACATTCCCTCACAAGTCTTCTTTCAGACAGTCCCGCCAGAGGTTCCTGTGGGCCCAGCTCCTCCACTGCCCGCTGTGGTGCCAGCATCATCTGCTGGACACAACAGACAGAGATGGCTCCTCAGTGGCTCTTCACATGGAAGGACACCATCATGAGAGCTCAGCAAGATGCAGCTAGTCCCAACAGAAGCCACACCCAATAGGAAGCTCTTCTAACTAATTGGCTTCTGGTTAATACAATCCTGGCCTCACCCACCACCCCAACCATTTCCACCTGGGTGAGGGTGGAGCCACAGAGACACAGGTGGGCCAGGTTCTGTCTCTGCAACATGAAGCCAACAGAAACGACAAAACATTCTGCTAGGTTGTGACTCATTCACAGGTCAACTCCAACATGGGGCCCACAACTTGGGCCCTCCCCACTGTGGTGCCATCCCATTCATTTTTACGCTCTACAAATGGAATTTGCATAGGAAGGCATAAAGCAATTTTGATCTATTAAAAAAAAACAAAACCCAAAAAACAACAACACGACCTAGGCATGGGCAGAGTTTGTCCAATTTACTGAACATACCAGTATTTTCAGCTTCACGGAGAAAATGGACTCAGGGAATAACCTATTTGACTTCAAAGGCAATTTCAGCAGAGGCTCAACTGTACTTGACCACCTTGGGCAAAAACTGGTCCTGCATATAAAGGACCTGCTGATAGACACACGTACACCCTCAAAATCTGTCCTGAAATTAGCATAATGGAAGTGTACACTGCTGGATCACCATGAACATGGAATGGTATCAATAAAAGGTTATGCATCCTTCAAGAACTAAAGGCCATTAGGTGTTTGTTAACTGCTGCTGGACTATACACCCATATATATACCCATGACTACACAGCAGAATCACTGAACACATAAAACTATGGTTCTAAGTTTTGTTGTCAATAAACATTTAAAAAATAATCCTGTTCTTGCATGTGCACATAGTAAATGGTAAAAGATTCTGTTAAATGACCTGGAAATGGTAATAACCAGAGTATTTGAAACAACTAATACTTTTGCCTAGGATCCTCACAGAAATGGGCTCACTTCACAGTGCAGCAGGTAAAATTTTCACAGGTATCCGTCTCTCATTTTCAAAAGTGACTTGAGCAGGATGGTAGGAGTAGGTTGTCAGAGGCAATTAAGATGCAGATGCTGAAGAATCTCAGCAGGTGGGGTATCTGCTCTCCACTGACTTAACTGGCAGCCAGGCAAAGATCTCATTGAGGTGCTTTTCACAACGTGACCACGTGTTTGTCAAACCCCTAAATACCTCTGAAAGACCTGTCCTGTGTGCCTTTGGAAATCACTTATGAAAATAGGATATGTGCTTCTCAGAATATGCACTCTCTGGCCTGCTTAAAAAGTGGCACAGAATTCTCTACAGAATACAGTGTTAATTAGTTATTTCATTGCAACACGTTCAACAAGTGCACAGATAAGGACTGTCGGACTAAATGGAATGCAAACATAGCTGAGACAGACTGTTCATTACTGAAGGAGAAAAAGGAGATAGGAAATTCCCCTCCAAGGCTGCAGAGTACAGTACCTACGACAAAAGGAAAGGGTTGCACACAAACTGCAAACTCCGTTTTCATAGTTTCAAATAAAATTGCCCTTAATGTTTTCTCAGAGCTGTTCTGTAAAATTAGGAAGCTGTAACAAACGCATCCTCGGGACCAGTCCGCCTCAGTACTCCAATTATGTTGAGCTTTGCACCCAGGTATGGTGCCAAGTGTTTACTATTACTTAAAATGTTTATGTGCTATTTGAATATTCTATCCATTATTCAGTGAAACAAAAGAACTCCTCTATTCCATTTGTTTTGATATTATACTGATGCATGACTACTCTTCCATGACGCCAAAGCCTCACAGATCTGATTGCACGGTTAGCCAACTACAATGATAAAATACGCAAAAAGTTTAGTATTATCTACTTTGAAAGAGAAAATACATAGTGAATGGCACACACAGCTAGAAGCACAACCACTGAGAGTTCTGATCACTCAGTTTACCATTACTGTCATCATTCAGGCAGAGAAAGACTTCACCGAGCAGTGGTATATAGAGTGGAAGGGTTCTAAGTGTTCTGTGCAAATCAATCCTTTAAAACAAAAGCTTCCCATACCACCATTGCCCTCCTTCAGTAGGGTGGTTTAGTCTTATTTTTTTTCCCCCCAAGTGAACTAAGTAAGATTTCTTTAACACTTTCTGCCATAGTAATTATCTCTGTGCAGGTATGAAAAGCAAGAGAAAACCAGGTCGGTCGTGCCTGTGAAGAACTGGAGTCGACTTCAATAAAAAACTTCCATCTAACCTTACTAATTATTAATGTACAGATGTTCTAGGCTGAAAATATAATGCCTATGCTTGCTCCAGGGAGCTGGTCCCCTCTGATTGTACTCAATCCTAACTAACCCTTCTCCTGCAGTGAAATATCAAGCCAATATCTTTCCTTTTACAGCAAAAAGTTATACTATTATTGTTGCTGAAAAAAAAAAAAAAGCAAACCCTTAAAAAGCATATTCTTTAAACACTGGATTAGTATGACTGTGCTATATACCATAGAGTATCAAGAGGTGAAGAATCACACTCTAGCTGCACTGCTACACTCAACAGCTCTCACCCAGGTCTCAGTGCCAGATTTTCTTGCTCACTGTTTGGAGCGTGGCCCATCACTTCACTAATTCCTTTTATTTGTTTTTATGCAGCAAAAGCTTTGTTCCTGTCTTAAAAGGGACACTGCATCTCTGTCCTCACTCTTTTGGTAGCTCTTTTGTCTCTGTCTGTAGTGAAAGTCTTGGTGTCTTCATTTCTAACCTTCAGAAACAGTACTGTTGTCTCCCCTGCTACACTTCATGGCTTCTCCTCATTTACTTCCCCATTGGTTCACCTCTATCACTTTGGATGATGTGGAACTGAGGGAGGATTAAAAATCAAAGCATATGGAAAGACAAGAGGGCTGAGATCATGGTCCTACCACCACGCAGTTAAGCACATCTTGTCTGCAACTCCATTGATCACAGGTTGCCCTAGTGCTTCAGGTGTTCTGGGATAAACCACTTCAGACCTTCAGCCTAATTTAAGTACACTCCCAAATGTCCTCTGTACTTATGATTCCAGAGAGGAGTGGATTCATGCCATCATCTGTCCTGAACAGCAGAAGATAAACAACTTGACTTTCCAGTTCCTAAGCCTTTCACATTAACACCACCACCTCATTTTCCACATATAGAAATGCTTTATCCTCCCTTTTACATCTTGGAACTACACCACCTTGGGAGTGAAGCTGAAAGAGCTAAATTAACTGTGGATGTTCTAGATCAGCTCTTTTCCATCCCCTGCGAAGAGTTTTAAAACACTGGCCATCAACAGTAGCGTAAATCTGCTTCAGCTAAAGCCATGTGGAATTTTTGTGGGAATTCAGAGATCACTTGTAATTATTCCAGCCATATTCCTGGAGAGATTAGTATGTAGAGTATTAGTTAGTTCACAGAAAGACTGAGTTTAGACCTAAGCATATAAACCTGAATGACAGGAAGGACTCTGAGTCATTCAGAACTTAAAAGTCAACAATGTGCAGTATCTTTAATATAATTCTTTGGGTCAGAGATGAGGCCATGGCCACAAAGCCTGTTTAAGAGCTGTAAGAAGTCTTACTTATAGTCCAGACCTGTAAATACTTCTTTTGAAGCAAATTAATCACAAAGTAATTCACCTAATGCAAATCACTGAACGCTTCTCCAACACCACAGAGTTCCCGGGAGCTTTGCCATTCGCTGTGGAGGGAAGAGCGTCAGGTGCTATCGAACTGCTTACACGGTTAAACACACATCAGCAAGGTGACTCTGATTTTTCACTGCACGCACCACAGTTTTTCCACTGTGCTGATGGATTATTATTTCTGCTTGAACACAATAATATGATTCATCTCTTGAAGTTTAAAAATTAACTTGTATTGGCCAACTGTAGTAAACTACCAAAGATAAAGCAAAACAGTATTTTATTTCGTTATACATAAAAAATTTGGAAACCATGTCTCTATTTGTCAGCTTTACATACTTCAGTTTATCTTTCTTACTTTCCTTCTGAGGGATGTCTTCAACCACCAGGACTCTAATTCTTACCTACTGGTAAGAACTTACCAAACTGGAAATTCATGTCTGTTGACAAGAAATGACTATGTAGCTCTCACAGCATATCAGGAGTAGCTTAGATATTTATTTATAATGAAAGAAGAGAGAAAAGGTAATTTTGAATCTAAATTATTGTCTTTGAAGATGTCACAGAAACCAATTCATGGCCAAGAGACATGAGATTCAAGCAGTATGGAAAAGTCTAAGACAGCAGACATACATCCCATGGACTCCTCTAGGAATTTTGCATAGAACTGAACATCTGGTGTGGCACAAGAAAGCTCTTCCTTGCCATCAGACATTTTTATTTTCCTGCTTGATTTTTCTCTTAAATAAGCATTCATTATTAAGAATGTGAGAAAGGTCTTCTGCCTAATGAAGCTTCAGTTCCTGTGTTGTTCACCTAGTTCCTCAGAGCAACATGATTGTCCATGATCTTCAAACACACTGGATCCACCTTTAACACTCCGGTGCCATGGGCTGGCCTTGCAGTACTCAGTGAGCTTCTGCACCAGCAGCTGTCTTTCAAAGAATGACTTACACTTTCTTCTTGGCATCTGAAGACTGACAAAGGAAGGTGGGAGATGAAGCCTCTGGTGTGGCAGCACTCTTGACTGTGTTCCACTTGGGTGGAATGTGGTGGAAGCCAGTTTTTCCTAACTTTGCTGGATATACAGACTGCATCCCTCTATGTTGCCCAGTAAATAACACCTATATCTAACATATACATACTGACCTCAGTGAGGTATTCCTAAAAAACTATTTCAAATATTCCTTCTCCCAAATGTCACGTGGATAATACACTTCATTTCTTTGGAAAGACTCCCAAGAGAAAGATGGGTAGAGATCTTAAAAGACAACATATTGCTATGGCACCCTTACTCTTTTTTTTTTTAATTGGCTAGAAGCTGTGTCATTCTTTTCTGGCTGGCTTGTTCTGTCACAAAGAGAAAGAACTTTATTGAATAGTCCGCAAATACGATGGTTTTAACAGCGCTCCTGTTGCAGTGAAACTGATGCACCATGATTGTACCTGGCCCACAGAAGGTAGAGGCTCCACTGCGTATTGTCAAAGCAACTCACAGGAGCTGAATGCAACAATCCAATTAGTGACACAAGCACTGTTCATACATAAAGTCACTTCCAGACACCATTAGAAAACAAGACACCGATGTCTAAAGGCTTGCCTTTTAAACTACATTTCTATTCACTGCCAAAGAAAAAAAGTTAGGATTACCTTGCAATTTGACTTAGTCTAAAAAGATCATAAGTCTAGAAGGGGCCTCTTGGCCCTATAACACTGTGACAAAGCTGGTTGCTAGAATACAATAGTATGCAGTGGTCCTTTATGATCAGCCACAGTTGATGGAAGGGCCGCCAACTTCTCCATCCTCCACGAGGAGCACAAAAGAGCTTGCCTTCCTGGCAGGGTAATTTTTTGTTACTTAGCTTAATGGATTTTGGAGCTTTTATTCTGTTGCGTAGGATATTTGCTTTGAAAACCGAATAGGACAAAGTAAAAGCCCTCATCAGCCTTAACTGGATTTCCATCGTGGTATTTGTAAGGACTAGTGTGAGAATGAACGATACATGCCATCAGGGCTACGAGATAAGAGTCTCAACATTAGATTTTGTCTAGGTTTATCTACACTACCTGCAAAAATACCCTCACCACTAGAAGATGCAACTATGTACCTCGGCTTCATTTGGCTCCTGTGGTGCCACAGCACTATTCATCTTCTGTATGAGACGAGACAAAAGTAACAGAGATTAGGCTGACTGTCTAGGAAGTACCACGCAAGAAATATGACGGCAAGCAAACCTGACTGCTTCTTGTCTGATGGTTCTTGTGGCTGGGTATTTTCAAAAGCCTTAGCTCTGAAGTAGCTCCTTACAACAGGCAAGGTTCGGACATCTGCTTCTGATAATCACTCCTAATGTAAATACAAGCTAACACCTGGGGCAAAGGGGAGGCATCTCTCATTTACATCAGTAAAATTATTCACTTTACTAACTTGTTGCTTAAGAGAACAACGTTTAAGAAGTCCACAAGATAATGCACGCCCAACACTAGACAGCATCACGCAGAAGTCGCAGGGATGAGATTACACTGAGCAGAAAATAAAACAAACATGAAAATGTTTGCTCTGCACCTGAACAGTTTTAATCAGAACCTGTTATATTTGTCTTAGCAAAATGTGCTAATGGTAATTTCATGTTTTTTACTTAGGACATATTTAGAAATACCTATAAATAGATAAATGATCAATGAATGCCAAATAATGGTGTATATAATGCGGAAGGGCAATGATTCTGTAATATAATGGTTTAAAAAAATTATTGCTAAATATCCATTTTGCTTGTGACCAATTTAACACAGTAACATATTTATAATAGGTTTACAGTGTCTTAATTGTGATTTATTATTTTTGAAACAGTTACTAATGAAATAAAACAAAGTGTGGGTGATAATTGAAGCCAGGTATGCAAATGATTCTAGTCTCAGCAAAGTCATATCCTTGGACAGGATAATATGATATAAGATTTAAAAGAGACTTGGAGATTGTTTAAATGATGTCCTGATACATTTCTTTTTTGGAAAAAGCAGCCTGTTGATTGCTGGTTGGTTTTCTTCTGTAAAGTATGGCCATTGGCCACTCTCAAAGAAATTAAGAATGTTCTTTGATACCCTGCATGAGTCACATGTGGGCACAAACCTTCACTTACTGTTTAGAGAAGGGTCCTCTCAGCAATTACAGCTCCAGTAATTCAGTAATAGAGCTGGTGAATTTTTTTCAATTAACAGTACATTTGCTGAAAGGATAGACCTTTAGGAGAGGAGGGGACCACAGCTACAAGTTAATTTAGGCCAAGCTGAATTCATAACTCTGGCTGAAAAAAAGGAAGGAAAATATTTTTCAGAATGAAAGTTAATAACTTTTCATTTCAAAATCTGAACAAAGATTAAATCAAAGGTTAGTCATGCAGTAACATGGACCAGAATTTCTGCAGATAAATGAATATCTTTCAGCTTGGTCCAAAATCAATTTTGTAATTTCTGTTTCACTCAATATTTCCCACTTCTTCTAAGGTTCCACTTGACTTTAACCTAAACAATTTTTTTTTCCCTAAGCTTTAATTCTGTCAGGCAGGAGAGAAAATATACATTTGTTACTTATGTTGAAGAACCTAGTGCTGTATTATCACAGAATAAAGTAGAAAGCCCTGGAAAGGAAATGAGAAAAGACTGTAAATAGTAACTTGAGAAGAAGGCTCTGCACCAAGGAATATTCTGTAAAAGGACAGTCATGAAAAAAAGATTAAAACTAGGGAAATACAACAGCTTTTAAATTTTCTCTAACAAACATGTCCCTAAAAATCATTAGAATATCATTTCTATTAGTTTACGGAAAACTAGTTTCCCTTGTGACACAGTGATTTCAGTTTTTATTGCTTCTAGACTCTGGTCTCTGTATAACAATCAAGGCCACTATTCTTCATAATGTAACTCATATAAATATACCTCAAGTAATAACACTGTAGCTAATTCTCAATTTTCTAGCAAAATGTCCACTGAAGCTTCTCCATTTCCCTTCATTATAGTGTAATAATCTGTAATTATTTGTTTAAAGGAGTTCTCAGACCCCCCACTGTGGTAGATTCTGCAGAATCAGAAAGCAAAAATGTATTCCCTCCGCACCCTCACTAATGACTGCGGCTTAAATATAACAATTAAGTGGATTTCTACCATCTGACCTCAAGAGCAATATAAAACACAACAATCAAAATATTACAAAGTGGCCCACAACACAACTTCTCATTGTTGACACAGTGAACTCATTGTTCTTAAGCAAACATTTTAGATCGCATCCATTATTCATGGCAAGTCCCGAAAACTACCTTTCTGGGATTTGGAAAAAAGCAGACATTTGATTATCAAAATATTGGAGAGTTTTTTCATCTTCTTTTATAATAATGATTTTGTACAAGTTTTTATCTCTGTGTTACGATTTTGTTGTTTCAAATGGATCTGTCAAGAAACTATTTTAAAACGCATAGGGTCAAAGCTTCACCTGTGCAAATCCGCATTGCTTCGCTTCAAAGCAACACAATAAATGGCTTTCTCTATGCTCTGAGGCATATTCTGATTTTTACACAACTGAACCAACTTGGTTACATGCAGTAACAGTCTGAATTCCCTGCAGTAGAAGTTTTAATGTTAAAAACGTTTTGACAAAATGCTTTATAGTCAGAGGGAGGTCACTAAAGTCACAAAACCACTATCTGCAGAAAAATGCAAATGAATATGCCATAAACCAAGACCGTATCTGCAAAATGAATAGCACTTAAAACTTAAGACCAAATAACATCATTGCTCCCATTATCTCTTTATCTGTAATTTTCATAGGAGACCCAATAAAGTGTTACGAGGATGCAGCTGGCATCTAAAATTCACTCTAAGACAGACAATGATGTGTTTATACTGCCTACTGTGGCCAGTTTCTGAAGAAGGTCAACCCAGAGATTACTTAAATTAAATCTTAACTGTAATGGTCTACAGCTGCTTGCACTTAATATGTTTGGCTTCATATACATTATTAACGAAAACTCAGTGTAATTCTATACACTCCAAAACTTGGAAGCCACTGTTCTTATTCCAGATGTGTGCCTCCACAATAATTGTTAAAATAATGGAAATTACTGGTACATAAATAGGAATTCATAATCAAACAGCCAAGCTGAATACTTCCTTGTAAGGAAACGGTGCTTTAATGCATAAATATTACTGTATGTCAAAAGAGAAGCATTGTTAGGTCTCGTACATTATGGATCCTGTGTGAAGCTAAACTTTTCTTTGATTTGCAGCATAAGGGAAACATGCAAACTAAAATAGTCATTATTCAAATGTATGCCATTCACATCCATTTTGTTGAGAAGTGTAGCTCAATGGTTCCAGGGAGGACAACTACAATAATAACTACACTAATACAATATACAGGCATCATCTAAACCCACGATTTTCACTTCCATCAACATATCTAAAAACAGACAAATAAGCAATAAAACAACCCTGAAAAATCCTTCTGGGCACCCAAATTCATGTTAAAATGTGGAAAATAACTATCCTTCTTAAATTACTTTTCTTACTGAAACAGGACGATTGTCACACTGTGATGAATGTGTTTCAAACGTTTGTGTTGAAACTGTCTCCATAATGGGAAATATCTCTAAAACCAACACATACAATAATGTAACAGAGGCTGTTACTTCGTAAGGCTTTTTTTTTTTTTTTTCAATAGCAGAGCATGAAACTCAAACTGTCAGTGAATAAATTACTGCTGCCTTGGGGCTGCAATAACTTATGCATCCTTGTATTCACCCTCTCATATACCTCCACTTGCAAAGAAAAGCTCAGATCTCCCCTCCCGCCCCCATCTCCCCACCTCTTTGTGGCACCGTTACAATGTCATTAAAAATACCAGTATGTGTGTAGGTGAGGGAGAGAACTGCCTTAACAAGTGACAGGAAAAACAAGGGTTGGGGGGTTTATTTTCAAGAAATCTCTTCCAAAAATGTTATTGCAATAACTATGTGTTCATGTAACTCATTATTGTTTGTCTACAGCCAGGTATAATTTGATTTTATTTCTTTAATAAAAATTTGATCTAATTTGAGGTTATCATTGTCAGCTCACGGACAAAACCAACTGATCGATAACAGTAGTACTACTAAGCAATAGGCAATTCTATCTACAGAGCAATTCCTGGCACCAGGGTAGTCAGCTGGAAGGTTTGATCTCGCTGAGCCAATGTCAGAAGACTGGCTCCTTTATTTTTCATTTCCCCCTTCTTGCTCCTAAAAATCGTAATCTCCCCTTTTTAAGCTAGGGGGGAAAAAGCCAGTGAGATAAAAGGTTGCAGCAAGTGGCACTGTTGGATCTAGAAGCACATTTACAATATCCTTAGTCTTAGGAGCAGTTCATGACACAATCCAGTCTAGACTATGATGGTGTTATGTGTATAAAATGCTGGCAAAATAATTAAACTGCACCGAAAGAATTTTATACTGCCGTTCTGACTTAAACTGATCAAATTAAACTCTTCCTGAATTAATGCACATAGATTGAGGTCAATGCAGTATATGACTTTGACATTTCATAAAGGTGAGTGACAATTATGGATTCGTTCACGTATCTCAGGTGGCTCAGCAGGCAATAACAGCAACTGAAAATTACATCCAATAGAGGAAATACATTGTTTATATCATAACTTTATCCAACATTTCAGTTTATTTGGTGTATTCACCCATTAGAAACACCCATACTTCAGTATTAATCTTGACTGAAGGCAATTAAGAGTTTTAATAAATGCTTTTGCATGTTAATTCTGAGACTACATCATTATTTTTATATCACCAAGGGGATCACAGTATAAATTTACAAGGCCTTGTACTAGGTTACATATATGTAGCATATATAATACAAAAATGACAATATTATGTGCTTAGAGTCATTAGCATGAAACATCTTGCTAAAAAACGCACCTGCAAGTGTCTGCATTATTTGCCATATTTATCTGATGGCTTCTTTAATGACCACTGTAATGCATGGTCTTCTCTGGAAGTCTTCTTAACTATGACTCTGAGATCTAGACAGCTTAAGAACAGCTCAGAGCTATTGTCTTAGAGATGGCTTTGTACAGCAGGGCACAAGGAGAACAGGAAAGGGGCGACAATGCCTTCCAGTGATCAGTGGCCATTTTATGAGGCTAAGCTAGAATAGCCAGAACTGGCTTTACCGTACAGGGGGGCAAGAAGCCTCAGTTAAATGCTCACAACACATAACTAAGTGCTGATTGAAAAACACTACAATGGCAACAAAACGATTCGGATCTGTCTTTGGCCTTGGGTAGTATGGTTCAATGCACTGTATGGAGTGGCCATACTCCTTTATAAACCCGTTTTCCAGTATGCTGGGGTAGATTATCAACATCTGAGTTATCAAAAATGAATTATTGCTCTCCTGAACGTGACTAGAGAGTGGAGAAATAACTCGTAAACTTCCTAAGCAGCAGCAGAACTGCTATAAAGGTATCAGCACTTGACGCAAATAACCATCGTCCTCTTCTACCTGGTATGTGCACAGCCCTGGCAATTCACTGGATACTAGTAGTATTATTATCAGCATTGACAAAAATATCCCCAAAGCAAACACCACCTCAGGAACTCCTAAGAAACCTTAACAACCACTGTGTGGTACCCATTAACCTTTCCAGACTGATGCTGTTTTATCCTGTCAGCATGGAACTGTGCTGCTCAGAGCTTACCAAGCATTCACAGCTCCAGCACAGACCCCTGTGCTGGGCCAGAGAACAGGACTAGAATTGTGTTTCCAGTAGCCACAGTTCTGGCTTATGAAATTCAGTTTCAGGTAGGATGCCTTAGCCCACACTGCTCACTAAACTACTACTACCTTGGCAGAAGCACCTCACCTTACTTAGGCTCCAGTCCATTCACCTGAAGGGAGCACAGATGTGCTTCATGTGCAAATCCAGCCTCCATGGCACACGCACTTTGCAGAGCAGTGCCTGAAGAACCTGACCCTAAAAACTGAGGGAGAAACATTTCAGCAATAAAGGAGATACTTCGCTGCTGTAAGAAATGACAATCCTGTGCTTAATCACTTTACCAAACTGAAGAGGGGCCGTGACTAAATGCTGCTACACGCTGCAAATCGCTGACTGGTGATTTGTGTCTTTGAGCCACTGACAACCAAGGTAAGTCAGAAATACTTTTAAGTGCAAAGCAACAGGCTGTGAACACGATGAGCTCAGGATCAGGAGGAATAAAATCTTAGGTCACCTTTATTTCCCAATGATTCTCCGCATCATGAATCAAAGCAAAAGAGGTGGCCAGGAAAAGCTATGCATTTAGAGCCGAAGAAATGAATAATTACTTGTTAGCAAGCATAAAATTCATGTCAGGAACTTTTCACTTTTTTTTTTTTAGAGATTAATACTTAATCACTTTATGGAGGTAATTTTCATTTCACCATACTACAGCAGTACACTGTCTTATATACCTTCTGAAATGCATGCTCACAGTGCTGACCTGCTGTAAACTGCAAGGAGAGTTTAATAAAAAAAAAAAAAAAAAGGTGTGATTTTAAATGTCTCATGAGAAACCAGGGAAAAATCTATCTCCATAACAGAAAAATCCTTTAAAAACTCCTTAACCTAAATAGCACATGAGGTCATTTTACCTGCCAGCTGAGTGTGCTTGTCAAAATGCATTCACATTTATTTTTCCTCTGCAAAGCATTTGAGTCATCTTTATGCTTACTGAGACAGTGGATATTTTCTGGGGAGAAAAAGGCATGTGGTCAAACTAGTTTCGTAAATTCTCTGAAGCCTGGAAGAAGAAACTACATCTATAAGGGCCAAGTGTTAGAGATGAAGGAAGGCACTGAAGCTATAACCAATGGATTCCTTCAGTGAACTCTATGGCAAACACCATTTACTTTACCCTAAATGCAAAGTTTCTTAGTAATCCGTTATGTGTTTCTTCAAAAGCTTGAGTTTTTTTCAAGGTGAGAAAGGAAATTAATGGTCAAATTTAAGGGAGTTCTTGTGCAGGAATATGAAAAACTGTTTTTCATTACTAATCGTGGTCACTGACTTCCAGTATGACATTCTGCACATCTCTTAAGTCAAATCTGACTGTACTTTCAACTCAGCAAAGGTATTTCCATATACAGCATAGATCAGGTTGTTAATCCACTGATCCGTACATCAAATCTTCCATCTGAAAAACAGGACTGAAAGCCCTGGCGTGGAGGTATTGTTGATCTTCATTCACTGTTGCTTGAGACCATGAAATGAAAATCACTTCAAAAGCACAAAGCCTTTAATAAAGATGAATTCTTACACACCATTCACCCAGTATGCTGTATAGTCTAGTATTAAAAGAAGTTCAAACTGCATGTGAGGCATCTCTCTTGGTAATGAGGAAAGAACATGTCACTGCTTAGCTAAGGGCCTGCTTTGGAGTATCTGAGGTCACTCTATGAAAGGGAAACCTTTCTTTTACTACCCTGATGAGATACTCTCATTTTACTTATATATTTCCTCATGTATTGGAGAAATCTCCGTTATGTTCGGAGTTTTTTTTACCACCTGCAACCATTACAGTCATTCCATTAAGCCACAACAGCCTGTACTCATTCCACAGAAGTTCTTAATGGTGCATCTGCCTGAGCTGAAGATCTTCTCACTATTGCATCATGCTCACGGAAGTGTGAGGTGTCTTGTAGGGAACCTGTTCCCTCATTGTGAATAAGAAACAATCATTGTTCCATGAAATACCATGGGCTACCAACAGTATCTGTCGCTCAAGTTAAGAACAAACTATTTCTAGGTGAAGAAAGGTGCGCAGGAAGAATAAGCATACAGTCAGGACCCAGTGAAGGGCAATAAAGTTTGCAAACTTGGAATGCTAAATACTGACATCTTAACTGCCTTAAGGTACAGGATATCAAAATATTCTTCCTTTGGAAAACACATGATAACCAGAACGTGCTACTCCACTGAAACACGTAGCAAAGTTCACATAAAATGCAATGCTACACGTCTCTTTTTTATATATATCTGAGAATTGCTTCATTTTGTTCCCACTACAAAATAGTGCTGCTTTCCTCAGTCCCACTCAAAGCACCAACCCCCTTACGCAGGCAGCAAGACAGTTCACAGCCACAAACAGAAGCAGCACCTCTCTGCAGGTGAAGTTAGCTTGCCTTGCTCTGCGCATCCAGACGCCAAAGACACTTCCAGTCTTTAAAGCTATGCTGCATATACAAATGCAAAATAATAAACTCAAACAAAGCAGCTTTAAGTAAATTCCTAGATCTGCTGGGTGAGATGGGATAAATAGGTTTAATAAAAATGTACTTGCGGTCCTTTGCACACAGGCATTCTTTTCTACAGCCTTCCTTTCTAGTCTAAAAAGTCCCATCTCCTGCTCAAATTCCGCCTCGTCTCCTCTGGCTCCAAGCAAAGCCTTTCCATCACTTCTAAGGCTTAGCTTTGTGTCAAGTCCTTGCCCTTGTCTCAGCACAAAAGGGCCAACAACCCCTCTCATGTATCTTTTCAGCCCTTCCCCCTTCCACCTGCACTTGGAAACCATCTTGAACTTCAGCTTTGCTTCCAGAAATCTGGAAACGTGAGATTCTGGCCATTTAAGCCTTGCTGATACACACAAAATCAACTGAGAACAAAAGCTTCTGCCACTTAAATTACTTGTGCGTACAATAAAAAAATCAGATGTTATGGCTATATCAAAAGTTGATAAAACATGCATATTTATGACCAGCTAAATATTTAAATGCATGCATTTACACAAGTCAGTTTATAAATACAAACATTTGCAGACTTCAGCTCTAAGGCATGGGTGAGCGGCAATGCTGCTAGTTCTCCTGTTTACTACACAAGATATTTAGGGCCTCAGCTCATGCTCCTGAGGGTGCCAGTTGCTTTTGTTTGGGCCACGATGGTAGCACACGTCTTGCTTTAGTTTTCCAGAAATTATTTATCCAGGACTTTCCCATTCATACTCTGTAGCCTGAATGTTCTGACTTGCTTTTACAAGCTGCTTTCACATAAAGCAAGGCCAGAGTCTGATGCTCTCTTAGTCACAACTGGATACACACTCAGCGTGAGTGAGGCTCCCACAACACCCCATCACAACACCATTACGTGTGGATAGAAGAATGGATGACACCACACCATCACCACACGAGCAGTACTGGGGCTCTGTCATACCACGCTCTTACTCTGGTGTCCCTGCTTTTCTTCATGAATAGGCCGACAATTTCTTATCCTCAGGGGCTCCACAGAACAAGACACGAATCTACTGCACAGCAAGGGATGCTCAAGCATTTTGCCAGGGCATCTCAAGACCAAACTGAACCCTCTGTGTACACAAAACTTGTAGAGAGGCACAACACTGCAGTACTGAGTATCGCCATGAACTCCGTGCTGTTGGTCTTCAGCTGCACCTTAGGCTTGCCAGGATGACACATCTCATGCTGGATGACTTTCAAAGTTGATTCACTGCTCTTGTTCATAAGCTAGAAAAACGGTTTAAGTGATTACCAGGGGTAAGCTAAACAAACAGCAGCTAATGGGAAAGATCAGGAGAAAAATGCTTAAGGCTCTCAGTCGCACCCAAAAACCAGCCAACAGCCATTCTCCCACACGGGGTCTCAATGTTTGTTTGGGGAAGGATCAGTAAAAGGGTTTTCTTCTGTATCTGTGTACTACAGAGACCAAGATAAAAGGAGTCTATATGAGACTTCAGAGATTTCAG
>JAVSBS010003304.1:9915-52105 GCA_033124195.1 Coracias cyanogaster
GGTGTTGATAACACACCCGTGTTGTGACTGCTGCTGAGCAGCACACAGCACCAAGGCTCTTCCCAACATTCACCCCTAGTGGGATGGGGTGGGCAAGGTCTTGGGAGGGGACACAACCAGGACAGCTGACCCAAACCAACCAATGGCATATTCCATACCATATGACCTCTGATCAACTACAAAGCTAGGAAAAAGGAGGAGGGGGGGATCATTCTTTTGTCCTCTGGAGCAACCACTACATGTATTGGAGCCCTGCTTCCCAGGAAGGGGCCAGACATCAGCTGCTCATGGGAAGTAGAGAATAAATCTTTATTTTCCTTTGCTTCTGCACATGGATTTGCTTTGCTCGCTTTGTTATCAGTAAACTGCTGTCATTTTACCCACAAGGGCTTTGTTTTCCCATCTTATTTTCCTTCTCCTTTTGCTCTGCAGAGGAGGGAGAGGAAAGGGAGGGGTGCCAGAGTGGCCTGGTGGGCTCCTGACACTCAGTGAAGGTTAACCCACCACATCAGTTCAGTGGCTTTACAGTACTATAAAGTAACACCAATAATTGTATTTAAACCTGCTGTGATTTTTTAGCATCATCAGTGTTTGTCTCCTATAAGTTAATACTATTAAGGAAGAATGTATCTTAATGTTGGTGTAGGATTCTATTCAATAAACATGGTACTTGGAATGAACAGGCTTATGTAAACCAAATATCATATTACAGAGATAAAATTAATTTTTAGCAAAATTTAGAAGCCTTAACAGTTTTATTTTTATCAGAATATACAGTATTTGAGAATTCAATACATGTTCAAGTACTACATTAATTGCATTTACATCACATATGAATATTTTAGCTATGACAAATAGCTTCTACTTGGCTTTGTCCTAATTAGCATGTTAAACCACTTCTTAAATCTTGAAATGCTGTCTTCTACTGCATGCCCATGTACTTTCATGATTTCCCCCCTGGCTTGTCAATATTTCATTCGGTGGTTTCTCCTCCTTGTGGATACCTGACAGCCCAGAAAATGCTACTCTTGTTTTCCTTTATCAAGAAGAAACTGATGCCATTTCATGTTTAAGTCTTTACAGTACTCACTCTTAAGTATGCAGTTCTCTATTGTTAACTTTTCTCTCTTCATCTCAATCTCTTTCTGACAACCCCAAGTAGTTCTTCATCCAGCTTAAAATAGTGTCTGTTGGTTTTTTGGTGACTGCATTGTCATCTTCTAAGATGCTGATGCAGGTATTTTCTGCAAGTGTTTCATTTTTATGGCTTTCTCCTTTATAACACATCCAAACCTCTTTGCTACCCAGTTATTTGTCATCTTGTGCTTATGCTATTTGGCCCTTTACCTCAAACCTTTTTTATTGGAAACCTCTGTAAATTCTATTCAAAACAAAACTCAAAAAATCTCCTAACTCTTTGCTTGTTTGTGTCATCCTCTACTTTCATTTCTGTCCAGGATTCCCTTTTCTTCACTAACAAACCATAAATTTTTCATCCTTCATAGACACTGCCTTGTCTAGATTCCCCACACTCATACATGCATTTTTATTGTTACATTCAGACATACATTTTCTGTTTTCCATTAGTGAAATTTATTTCATTTTTCTACTTCTTTCAGTAAAAAAATTGCCTTTTTCCTAAGGTGCCTTTACATAAATAACAGCTCACATAATAGTTATCTTGTCTGTCTTCCCTTCTCAAAATAAATCTCTACCATAGATCCTGTAGTTGATTGCCTAATGATAATTTGTAAGTTAGTATCCTGAGTAAACATTTGTTAACTGAACAATTCAGCATTAAAAAAGTATATTATTTTATGTACCATTTTTTATGTACCATTTTATGTACATTTTTTTGTTCCAAATTAAAGTTTGCTATCATTAGTCAGCATGCTCATTTTCAATAGAACTCTGAATATCTGTCTGTCATACAGATAACCGAGCAAGATGGTTTTTGTCATATGAGATACATACTAAGTCTCTGGCTTCATTTCTCAAGGGTTCCTGACAGCAATGAGACAAGAAGCAACTCGAGCACATAAAGGCTGGGCTTTAGATACAGTTACAATACGTAACACAGTGCTAAAGCAAAACAAAGAAGAAATCACAGCACCTCCTTCTGTATGTATGGCATGCAAAGATGTCTCAGTATTAATTTCACTGTTTAATTTATATTGTGTATCATTCAGTCATTTTGGGTTACTAGAGGAAAAAGTTACTGTTGTCTTCACTTCTTTCTCAGCATATAAGATAAATACAAAGACTTTATTTTGCGGTTACAAAAATATTTTATTAAAAGAACCATTTCATTGTACAACCTCTTGATTTTTGGAATTTATAGTAAACTTTAGATCAAATTTTGTTTGTGTTCAGGCTTTATTAAACAACTTTTATTGCCATCCATTTCAATAGCATTATCTTCTGAAAAAGGATGATATTATAGTTTAAAATTAGTTTTCAAAGATTCAATGTCAGATATTTTTAACTATAAAACATATACTCCTATTAACGTTTTAAGCCAATTACTCATTTTACAAAAGAGATGCTTTATTTTGAGTGATGTGTCTGCTTACTTTCTGCACAGGAAGGAGTATATATCCATGGCCTATACTTGGAAGGTGCAGGCTGGGACAGGCAAAACAGCAAACTCATTGAGTCTACACCAAAGACTCTCTTTGTCCAGCTGCCTGTGGTGCATATATTTGCTGTTAATACAACTAGTCCTAAGGATCCCATGCTCTATGTTTGTCCTCTTTACAAGAAGCCCCAAAGGACAGATCTGAACTACATTACAGTGATCTATTTAAGGACAGTAGTGTCTCCAGACCACTGGATATTGAGAGGAGTGGCTCTCCTGTGTGACATCAAGTAAACTGTTTTTCATACCGTAACAGAAACGGAATATATAGCATATATGACCAATTACATGTGTGATTCTTCTAATGCTTTTTATCTAGTGGCTATTGGTCATTATACTAGAACTTTCATTTCAGTCTTGGCTTAATGAATTTTTTCTGCTTCCAGTAAATTCAATTTGTCTTGGCTATTTGGTGATAGTTTTAAAGTTTTCAAAAGAAGCTCACTGATTGTAGTCTTTGATGTTTCCATTCTTAAAAAAATAATATTTGCCTTAATAATACTACTAATAAAAAATAAAGTATTAAAAATTAAGAAGGAAAAACTTTGCTTTTTCACATTCTTTCTCATGTACAGCTTTTAGCTGGTGTTTCAGTGACATATGATGACAACAGAAGACAATATGGAATGTAACAAAATTTAAGTTCTCCTAGATACGGGTTTCAAAATATTCCTGGATTATGCGTGAAATATACATTATTTTCTTTGACCGCAGGAAACTTTATATTTACAGAAAAGTACACTTGACCCTTTTCTTTTTTTTTTGCTTGGGGTTTCTCAGGGTTCACTTGTTCTCTTTAAATGATATAGACTAAGAAAAACTACACCAGGAATGTTTGTGTCTGGAATATCTGACAGAGGCTACTATGTTCTCTGCCCAGTTTAGCTGTGTGGGACCACAGAAGCTACAGAAGTAGATCAGTGCCAACTACTTAATATGGATGGGTTTGTAATTAAAATACAGAAGCAGATTAGCTATAAGTACAATTATTTTCCCTCATCTCATCTTAGCTCTAAAGTACAGGCTGGAATCCTTGGAGTGGCTATCACAGCATTACTCTCTGATTAACCTGATGAATATCCATGAATTTTCCAGACATTATTAGTATTAAACTAATTCTGTGCATGTAAACAAGCTATGCAATCTGCAGTACCTCTTTAATAATCCGCATAAAATTTTTTCCTCCTTTAGAGACCTTTATTTGGCAACATAGTTTTTCACTGACGCTCCATGACTGGACTAGTTCTTCCTTTTGCAGTTTAAGAGTGATGAAATGGATCTGCTGTGGCAAAGTGGACCTACTACTTGATGAAGTCCTGAGGCATCTGGTGAGATGGTAAAAGGCTCTTAGAGTTCGAATCCTATGGCTTTCTGTTAGAGTTCACCATCCCAGGATATCCACTTGCAGAAAGGCCATGGCGTATAGGAAATAACAATATATAGACACAAAATTATGAGCAGAATAACAAAAAGAAGGATCTCCAAATGCAATTAAGTAAAACATTTCTTCTCTTTCTCTTCCATACACTCCGTTAGATTCAAATACAACAAATCAGCTAAAGTGTTAGACAAAAAATACACAGAAATTGTAAAAAAGTTGTACCACAGAACTACCTATCTGCACAAAAGGAAAAAAAAAATAAATCTGACTGTGCAACTGTGAGAGATTTTGCTCCAAATAATCAAGAAATTGGTGACGCTATTTGTGGTGGGTTGAACCTGAGCAGTAGCTAAGTATCTGTCCAGTTGCTTGCTCACTCCCGCCTGCCCCAGCAGGCTGGGGAAGGAACTGGAAGAGAGAAGCTGAAAACACTTGAGCCAAGATGAAGACAGTTTAGTAAGTGGAGCAAAGCTGCAAACACAAGCAAAGGATATTAAGAAATGTATTTACTGCTTAATTAGAGTGGGGAAAAAATGTGTAGTAACCTTGTGAATGCCTCCACAGGTGGAAGATCTGCATTGCCACACTTAGAAGTGAAAGTCTATAAGGAAAATAGCAGGGAAGGTGCAGATTAATGAGTCCTGCGTTATGTAACACTGAAGATTATTTTATTCTCCATCCTGTATAATATCAAGAATAGCCATCAAATATATATTGTTGATCTCTCCTATTTCATGGATTACATCAGATTCTTGAAAGCATCTCTTCCTTTTGTTTGTCACAGTCCAATGACCATTTCCCATTTTCTCTGAGCCTGTCTAGGGGTTTATTCTGTTCTGTTTCCTCAATACCATTCATTAGCTCATTACTTCCAGGTTACAATGAATGTTAATTTCCATACAGCTTTCTACTTAGTTTATGGAAATAATCTATGTTTTGTGACAGCAACAATCTACTACCTCTTCAGAAGACTCCTTTTTTGTCTCTGTGCTTTAAGAATATTCACAAAGCAGTTCTCTGTCCTAGTCATACCTGGATAGTGTTCTGACAATTTGGTTACAGCCACCTCTTCAAACATCAAACAAGGTGCATCTAATTATTTGAATCATCACAAATCATTCCTCCCGTCTGACATAATCTATAAGAATTCAAGACCTCAACTGAAGACCTTTCACTCCCAGGAATGCTCTATACATCCAGGATATTGTAACAAGCATTCAAATCCCTAAATTAACTCTAACATAGTTTTTTTCAAGTTATTGAAGAGTTACTTCCTGAACCTTGTTATGATCATTTGCCATTCACGATACCGCTGTTTCAGCTGCGAGACAGTATTGGGGTGCCTGAATTGACAAAGGCAGGAATGCCATGTCAGCAAAACACACATATTTAACAGATTATTAAAAAAAGACAAATACTTGAAATATGACATTTCCAAATGTTTAAAAGGATTAGCAGTTGTGTTCTGCCGGTTAGAAAGTCCACTTCTGGGGACTTTAACTTAATTCTTATCTTGCCAATAGACCCATCACTTGCCTTTTACATTTTTGTGTTATTATTAAGATATTCTTCACAGCATTCAGATGAGGTTCAATCTTTAGCAAAACTATTTTATCATTTTTTAAAAATGCTGAGATTTCATCCCAGATTTATCCATAATGTCAGTTCCAATGTTTACCTTAATTAACGTATAGTTGTCAGTATTTTTCCCCCCACGCCTCGTTCAGCTCCAGGGGAGTGTGGATATTAGGAAAACACTACCTTTTTTTTCTTTCTAGGACAAAATCAGAAGTTCAAGAATGTCATCTCTGACCACTTGCCTTTCCCCCTTGCCCCAACTCCTGGACTTCTGCTTTTGGATCTGAGGCTTCTAATGTCTTACAATATCAACAGGTTGACTCCCCTAATTCACCTTATGCTTCTTTTTCCTGAAGCAGCCTTGACAGATAAACTGTTTGCAGCTTCTTGCATATATTATTCACTCATCAGTAATTCCTCCTACCGGTGTTTATATTTGATATTCAGATTAGCCAAATGGTTGTTCAAGAGGTTAGCTAATTAAAACTCCTAATATTAATTTCTCAAAGTCTGCTGGCTAATCACCAAAGCATGATTTCTGTGAACAGATAGTTTAGGCAGAATGATTATGTGCCTTACAGACACGGTCATTCTGAGAACTGCATTAAACATATAATTGGCCTTCATCCTTGCAGCTTCAGATGAGTTATGAGCAGGCTGCGTTACAGCAATGGAAATGACTGATGGTTAGGGTCACCCTCTTTTGGGGAGGGATGTTTATGATGTGAAAAGGTATGGCCTCAAAAGACACTGTGATTAACAGTTTGTGATTTCCTTCTCACTGGGCACATGAGCACAAAAAGCAAAATTACTGTAAAGTAAGTGGCCATGGAAATAAAGGATTTAACTCACATATTTTATGAGCTAGAGAATTTGATGCAAACAGTACCCTTGTCTCTCTCTTTAGTCATAGGGATGATAGTACATGTGAAACCTGTGAAACAGGTTCTCCATCTCACTCATTCATCCAGGGAATATTTTTTGATACAAAATTCTAGACTATAAGATATCACTTCTTTCTCAAGAGACACATCCTGTCCCTCTTCAAAGGGACTTAAAAAAAGCAACCCATCAGATGCTGCAGAGAAGCTACTAAATGCTTGTCTCAGCATTTGGGAAGTCTTTTACTAAGGGAATCCAAGTCCTACCTACCAGGCAGCTAGCAGCAGAGTAGACAGAAATCATCTCTTTCTCTTTGGAAAAGACCAGCATTATGCTCATTGCACAAGAGGTTTATCAAACTGTACAAGGCAGTTTTCTATACCAAGATTTCCCTTAGTGAGAAGATAGTGAATGGAGTGATTTCCAAATAATTTCCTCACAGGAAAAAGCTACCATTACATAAGAGAGAGAGAGGAGAGTAATACTTAATAAAGAATAATTTGCCTTTACTCTTTCCTTCCTTTGTTCTGTGATTCATAGCTTCCTACTTTCTTCTTGTGAAAAATGAGGAGAGGAATTGAATGCTTTCCTGAGTATTTCTTACCATCATTTCCTTTGGGCTACGATCTTTTCATTTTGTTCATCCTAGCAGCCTTCTATAATCCCAAACACAATTCTTAACAAAGCATTCTTGAACAGGGGATTTTTAATTAGGAAATTTGAATTAGGAGACAGAGATTGTGGTAAGAAATTCAAACTCTAATTTAAAAAAAAAAAGTTGTTTCCTATTATATTACATAACTGCAAATAACCTTTACATTTCTATACTTCTAAATTAGATTTTTAAATATAGGAATGTGTGGGTCAGATTCACAAATTACTCAATACAGGGCCATATGAATCCTTCAACAACATTTTATGGAAAAGATTTAAAGCAATTTCTTCTTTATAAGACAGAGAATGTAAGCTTCATATTGAAATTAAATACCTAAGTCATTCCCTCCATACAATCATTATCTAGAATAAACTCCACAAGGCAGCGAGACCCCAGCAGCAGATACACCTATTTCCATTCATTTATTTTACAAAACTTCACTTAAATAACAAAACCAAAAAAACCCACCAACTTTGCTGTCATTTATTTGTTGTCATTAAAAAATATATAGCCCAAAGTGTACAAGCCATACTGTTTGATTGCTGAAAAATGGCGCTGTCCATTTTGCTCAAGCACTACCTGTTCTTTTCGTTTATTTACAAACAACCAGGCCTTTAGGTCTGGAACTGCAAAGGAGTAACAACTTAACATTCGTTCACTCTGAATCTGCATCTACAATACTCTGCGTTAGAGGAAAGTGGGTGATTTCAACTCCTGCACTCCAAGCACCGTGTAGCTACCATGAGACACTACACATACTAAGCACTAGTATTACACGTACTAAGCACATTCTCCTACGTGTGCCCCAGTAACTTAAGCAGCAGAGCAATTAGCACTTAAAAGCACTAAACTAAAAATAATGAATTTAATGCATGTGTACTACGGCCAGTAACCAGAAGAAATTCTCCTGCATAAGTTACCTCCTTCCCAAAGTCCAGGTTCCATGGTACAATCCAGATGATTTCATTTCTCTAAAGATATTAAAGTATACATAGCTCCAAGACAAGGTGACACCAATGTGCTTGTAATTGCAGTTGTAGCTTAAGTTTGTAACTTTCCTTTGCATAATACTGCTCAGAGCTACCTTTTTTTTTTCTAGGTCATCTACAGAAGGATTCAGCTTAGATTAATTTTTATTCCAGTTAAGTAGGTATCTATATGAATTAAAATTCTACAAACACGGTCCACATTCAATGATTTAACACTAAAATTCTCCTACTTCCTTTCCTACATGCATATTTCAAATTTCTCAGTGATTTACTTGAATAACCTCATAGATTCTGGTCCTCAGCTCAGACACTTCGGCTTTTATTGACATTGTAAAGATCTTTACTGACAGTGGCTCTTGGCTTTGTAAAGAAAAAAATAAGCCAAAGTGTATTCACTGCTGCAGCACCCTACAGTTACAGACGACAAGAGTAAATAGCAAACAGCCTTTCTGGCACATGAGCGACTCTTACAGAGTCACTGCACATGGCAGCAACTCCCCCAATTTTTCATATAGATCCAGAGTTTAGGTAAACCGTTCTCCAAATCTCTGCAACCCTGTACCCTGCAACTTCAAACATAAATAAACAAGGTAGAAAGGAATGAAATCCCACTAAGGGTTTAGATCTGTTTGCACTGCAGTTGTTTCCAAGAATTGTATGTATCTATCCCACTAAAAAATGATGTTTATAAAAGCCAATAATTACTCGTCACTGAGAAGCACAAACTGCGTAACTTGCACTGAAAACGGGTAACATTCTTTAGGATACTGGCTAAGGCAGCTTGGGAAAATGTCTTGTTACTGAGCAAATGTCACAGCAGAAACACGCAGTTTCTCCATGAAACAGATTTTTCTCCTTAGAAAGTTTCAGAGACAACGCATTCAGTCTCAAGTGGAATAGAGATGTTACTTTCTGCATGCACAAGGCTAGTGGTCCTAGTTTTCGGGTCATAGAGAGCCTGAACCCTTGCAAAGGCTTTGTCTCTCTCCCATGGCAAGCCACCAGTAACGCCGTTCCCACAGAAAAGTATTATTGGGAGGTTATTACAAGAGACACTGAGCTTTTTCAAAATGCATTTTTGCCCTCAAAATATAGTAAATGGCATTAATATTGCTCAGTGGTCACAGGAGTCCAATAATGCCTGTGTTGCAGTGTCACTGCAGGGTAGCTTCTCCTTGACACATCTGAGAGGTTTAGTCCAACCTCGAGGTAAAGGCACAAGAGAGAAGTTACGAAGTCCTGCATTTTAAATAGCATTTGCAGTCCTTCAGCTACAGAAGAAGAGGAGTTTGCCTCAACAAACAAAATTCTTAAGTTGAAAAAAGCTTCCTCAACTCATTTGCGTTGTATTTTTCAAACTGAAAGGACCCCAATTCCTTTCAAATTTGGACTGTGTCATTTTAATGCTTCAGTTGGCTATTTTAAAACTGTTCTTTTCTTACATTAACACTGTTAAAAGATCAAGTTAAGTTTTAGTAATGAATAACACCGTGAATAAATATAACAAAAATCCAGTAGTCCCAGGTTTTAGAGACAACTTCCATCAGTATTTCACCTCCAAAAGATTTGAATTTATTGGATAAATACCTTTCCATCTCTAGGAAAACGGACTCTCTTCTATTACCATGATTTAAATCGACAGGATTTGTTCAGTCTTCTGAAATCTGATAATTGCTTAATGGGCACAGTGAAAATATGCCTGTTCAGAGTTTACTCTGATCCATTTTTTTTCCTCCAAAAACATTCACGTAGATAAAACTCGTGTATGATGTCATCATACCTAAAGAGTTGCCTTTGATTACTTCCGAAAAGCAAAACTATGCCAAAGAAATACCTCCATTTCCAAAGTGATATATGTCACCCTCATAATTCTGATAGAGCTTTTCAACAGAGACATAAGCCTGCTAAGCTCTCCTGAAAGCAGCTGGCCCTCTGCTGCGCACAGGTGCTGGACGTCATCTTGGGAGCAGAAGTCCTAACTGGAGAACTTAATTAATGCACCTGGTACAGAAACAATAAAAAGCAGTAGAGACTTGCATGTGAAGTAGGTGCACCCTGCTAAGGCTGGTGGTGCTATCCAGGTGGAAGGCACTACTTTCCCTTTAAATAAAGGTTTCTCTTGCCTGGCCTGAAGGAAGCTGGAGGATATTTTGCTTAGTTGCCCAGTCGTGGTTTTTTTTGTTTGTTTTTTGAAAGCAGATGTAACACGCATGGTCTTCAGGCCCCAGGAAGTAAGGCCAGCCCATGGGCACTCCCTAAAGCGATCGGGTGTTGGGCTTCAAGTAGAACGTTCCTGTGAGGTGGAACCAGACTTGGGCAGGATCCTCTCTTAGCCTTTCAGGGGAGTCAAACCACATAATATAGTTAACAGCCAACTGTTAGTTTTACTAGTCACATTTCTCAGCAGTCCAGTATTGCAGGTGCTCTCTGGTTGCTTCCTTCAAGGATGCGTGATAACTGCAGGTAACAGAAATGCAGATTTTTACAGAAGTTTCTTATATCTATGCGTAATTTGTCTTAGCACATACACAAAAATACAGATTCAGGCAAAATGAGCAGGCTTTTCCCTGTCTCATTATCTTCATCTCTTTCAGGCAAGCATTAGATACGGGTTTAATCTTTTAAATCCAGGGGATCACCGATTTCTTCAAAAATCACAAAGTCTTTTCATTGTTCCAGGTGACATTGCTGTGGCTGAATGTGCTTTTTCAATTAGATCTTTATTCTTCATTCCTTCTCACTGCTCCCCAAGTCTCCAACAACGTCTGTAGCATCGTAATTATTCTACAGGAACAGAGTACTTCTTTTACTGGGATAGTAAAAAGAAATAATCTCAAGGAGCAACACAAAAAACATCACCTGAAGCAGACAACTAGCTAGGGATGTTTGGGGATCATCTCTTTTAACAACCCAAAACGTATGTTCTTTTTCTCCTCTCTGGGAGTAGGCTTTTTTCCCTCTTACTTTAGAAAAGCTGAAGGAAGTATCTTTTCAGCCTTCAGTCAACCAAACCGCCACGGCAAATTATTTCTGCTTGGAGTGAGCCGTTGAGATGTCATTGCTGTCCTGGCAATTCACACCCTGAGAAATTACGTGATGTTGTGATCTCACAGCATTGGTGCTCTGACTGACTAGTTACATTCCCAAAGCATCATGCTGATGCTGTGTTGTATCTGAAATTAATATACATCATTAATATTTAAGCTATTAACTTCTTTATATTCCAGGAGCATCTAACAGATCAACACGAGATCTTTCTTCCAGTTCTCAATTCAATTTTGAGCTTTCCTTCTAAACCTGTTAAGGTCTGTATGCTTTCTTCTTTCAGGTGCTCGGGTATAATCTCACCAAATATACGCGATTTAGTGAAGGTTTAGTTTTACTAGTCAGTGGAAAGTGAATAAATAAGGACAAAAAATATTAACCTAATACAAAGCAGATTCAGCGTCGTCTTCTGCTAGGCAAGTAAGTATTCCAAATCCTCCCAATTCACACGTCACACCAGTGCTCGGACTGACTTGTGCCCTGACTTAACTTGGAAACCAAGCTCTGATCTGACGTGCAGCTCTGCGAATTCATGTTATAACGGGATAATTGCATTTACCGTTATTAAAAACTAATAAAGCTTGGACGTCACGAACAGCGTGAAGGCCACCAAGAGGCCCAAGCCCGGACCGAGTGGAAAAAAAGCCAACCCCAGAAGTTGGAAGCTGGGGGACAGGACCGCGAGGGCACCACCGCGGCTTTTCCTCCCCTTCCCCTCCCCGGAACAGCCTCTCCGCGCTGACGACCCCCGGACCCCCGGCCGGGCAGGGGAGGGCCGGGCCGGGCCGGGCCGCACCGCACCTGGGCCGGCCCCGGCCCCGTCCCCGCCTCCGCCGCCGCTACAAAAGCGGCCGCCGGAGCCCCCGCCGCGCCTGCCGCCGCGGAGCCGGGGGGGCCCGCCCGGGACATGCCCTTCTCCCCGCCGCTCGGCTTCGCTCTCCTGCTGCTGGCCGCCGCGGGAAGGTCCCTCCCCGTGAGGCGGGTGAGTGCCGCCGGCGGGTCCCGCCGGGGCGGGGGCTGCGCTCGGCTCCGCTCCGCTCCGCCGCCGTTGTGCCCTCCCCGGGGGAGCCGCTCCGGGTGCTCCCCGCGGAGCAGGTCAGAAGTTGAGCCCGCTACTTGCTGGGCGCTCGCAGCGGAACGAGCGGCCGGCGGGGGCCCCGGGGGCGAGGTTGGGCTTGAGGCGAGCAGGAGGGGAGGAAAGAAGCGGAGCCGCCGGAGCCGCCGCGGCTGCGAAGGACCTTCGGCCCCGAGGTAACGCCGCTCCCGCGGCCGCCGGAGCCGCGCGCTCCTTTGTGATGTCAGGCGGCTCGCGTGCCGCGGGAGAAGCCGGAGCGGGGTCGTGGCGGCGGGTGGCGGAGCCGGCGGGAGAAGCCCCGCTACCGACAGCAGGGGCAGGGTCTGGCCCGGGCGGCTCTCGCCTCGGCGCGGCTCCCCCCGCCCCAGGCCGCCGGGACAACCGCGCTGACGCTTCCTCGGGCAGCCGCCCTGCGGGCTCCCGCTTGCCCCGCGGGGCCGGTGGGCGCGGCGGGCTCCGGGAGCCGGGCTCCGCGGTGGGAACGCATCGCGAGTGTCGTGTGTTGGGAAGAGGGGCGATGGGGAAGAGGGAGGGAAGGGGTGAGAGGTGGAGAAGGCAGCCGCGCTTCGGTGGGGTTGGGGACAGAGGACAAGAGAGAGCGGGGAGAGGGTGCAGGTGACGGAGAAGGGCCGCCAGTGTGCGGGAAGCAAGGGCGGGCTCGAAGCTGAGGTGGGTGGCTACAGAGGTGGAGGCAGGGACAGTAAAGCTGACGGTGGACCAAGTTTGCTCTCGGTGCGGTTTCTTTTCAGCTCCTAAAAGTTTTTGAGGTTGCTGGTTTATACAAAACAGCGCTAAGATGATCTGTTTAGTTCCCAACTAGGTCCAAGTCTGTAGGGTTGTCTTAGAATTGGCTTTGGGGGTGGTTTTTGGTGGTTTTGGTTTGCCTTCTTATGGACATCAGGTCCTTAAAGGAGCAACAGGGATGAGTTGGACTTGATGATCCCAAGGGATTGTTGGACTCGATGACCCAAGGGTCTTTTCCAACCTGAATGGTTCTATGACTCTAAGTGGTGTCAGGGAAAATTCTAATAGGGAAAATCTCTTCATTTTGAAGACGGTCGAATACTGAAAGGCTGAGAAGCCTCTGTCTGGGGAGATGTTTGTTATTTGACATAAAGCTCTGAGCAGCTTGAGCTCATCCCAGTGTGCAAACTAATGATGGGGCTGCCAGAAGCAGAGAATCAAAGTGAAGAACCTGTCCTAGCAGAGCGGTCTCCTTTAGCTGGACACAGAACCGGGTGGAGGTGAGAAGAAAGAGGATTCTCTGGTCTCAACACTTTAACTTGTGTCTTTCAACATGATGAGTTCTTTTATAAGCCTCTTCTGACACTAGAGGGTCTTATCTGACTGCTTGTCTAGAGCAGTGATTGTGCTTGTGGGATGCTGATAAAATGTACAAAATACTTAGCTGAGCCCTAAGGAAAAGCACGGGGCTCTTGCTGTCAGGTGTCTTTCTCAGGTTCGGTTCAGAATAGCGTTAAAGGTAGTACTAAAAGTAAACTGAAAATCACGCTGCTTAGGCAGTACAGGATAGCAAAAATCTAGGTGATAACAATCAGCTGCAAGGTCTTCTGTTGAAATGGGCAAGACAGGGGTGAGAAGAAGGTAAAATGATTTAATATGGAGTTGGTAAAAGGAAGTATTTCATTGGTGCTGTGACTACTGTTTTACTTTGACCTTCCTCCTCTCTCAGCCCAACCCTTCAAACAAGTGAGAAAGGAGAGAGGGAGAAGAAAAAGTTGAGAATGTAGGTAGAAGGAAGAAAAATTGAAGTCAAGAGTTTTTATTTGAGGTGGTGCTGCTTAGTTGCCATCATCTTAAACAGAGTGGCTGGAAGTTGCTTAGTAAGTGTCTAAATCTTTCTTACTGCATTGAGGGTAGTAAAATGACCAAGAGCTGGTAGCACATGGCAGCATTGCAGAATCTTATTACTAATGACAACCCTGTGTCCTTTCCTTGCTTGGCCTTGAGCAGCAATGTCCTGCTGCTGACAGAGCTGACACACAGCTGGCCGCTGGGTTCCCTACCGCCCAGTTCTGTTTGGGATTTGGATTTCAGATTGTGGTTTTCCATGTAGTACTTCTGCGCAAAGGTTTGATAAGATAATCTTGAAGAAAGTACTTTAAATGGCAGTGCAGAAAAGTCAGGAGCTGTGCCAGAGTTCTTAACTGGGGGTTCAGTTCTTCAAGATACCTCAGTGCTTTTGTTCCATGGGCTAAAATGTGAATAATAGAGTCTCCTGGGTGGGATTATGAACAGGTAAATTCAGTGGAAAGGTTGCAGATCTTTTGCTCTCTGCACCTCTTTATCTCTGAAGTGCCCTTGAATGGAAATAGAAAAGTACTCACATCAATATCAACATCAACATTAATTAGAGCTTGTGGATATTTAGGTACGTGTATATTATTGTTGCTGTCAATTACTGTTGTTTTAGCCAGGCTTGTTTAGATACAGTTGCTAGTCTGTCCTCCAAGCCAGCAGTCAGCATGACTTCTTAGATTGCAGGTGCTAAGCGTGTGTACAGTTACTGGTACTTGCTCACCATTCTGAAGCCTGCTGTGGCTGCTTCAAGTTCCTGCAGCATCTGCTTCTTTAACCATGGGTATGTAGGATCTGGTATTTGTCTCTGAGAATGCTAGCTTTGAATCGTGATAAACCAGGGTGGAAAGATGCAATGTGAGGGCATGGTTTCAAGTGCCTCATTAGTCTGCTGTACTCTGCCCTTGACAACACAGAGGTCCCTCTGTGTTTGAATGTCCCAGCACAGGCTTGCAGGACCATGCCTGTTTTGACTTCTTGTCTCCCTTTGCGTGCCCTAATGCTGAGAGAATTGAACTAAGGCTCCTGACTGCCACTGTCCTGTAGATCTGTGTTCTTTAGAAGCCCTTAGGGTGGGAAAATGGCTATAGAGCTTGGCTGAAAAACAAAAAACAGTGACTCCACGCAGAAGCAAGAATGGAGGGTTGGACTGCCTTTATTAGTTGGGTCTTCAGAAGTCCCTCCATGCTTAGGTCCGCTGGAAGTTCCGGGTCATTCTTTTTCTTCCTCTATTTTCTGCACTCAGAACTTGCAAAGAGCTGACGTTCTTGTTGCCTGCACTCTGAAAATCAAAATGTGCTAGACCAGTCTCAGCAGCGTGTACTGGCAGTGGTATAGAAAGCAGTGGAGGAAAGGGTGAACAGACAAGGTCTGACACTGTGCCACCTTGCTGTGATAATTATCAAGGCATACTTGGCTGACTTCTAGGTAGTGGGCTTCTTTCCCAGTAATATGTCCAGGTTATTAAAAACTTAATATTTGTAGGCCACTTAAATTCATGACTGTATTAGTATGGTGGAAAACTTTGAATTACTTTAGATGATTGTACTGTTGCAGATTAAATCACTGTCCCAGATGGCCAAAACTTTTATGTATTCATGAAATAATTTGGGGTTTTATTGTTTGCTTTTTTGGAAACAACTATAATTTTCTGTAAACTTTGTAAAGCTAGTGACAGTGCATATGGTATAAAACCAGATGGCCTAACACAGCAAATCTGATTATGCAAGCTCGAAGGAAGATACTTATTTACTTGCTATAATATCCCAAACCTAATGGGACAGGTGATGGGGCGGGGAATGCATTTCAGTCTTGAGGAGCCTAGGATATCAAATCTCCAAGGGCCAAAAGAGTAGACTGTATTTCACAGAGCGGAACAATGACTTGGCCCTTGGCATTCTTTTAAAGCTCTGGTGTCTGGTCCAGGCAAGTTTAGGTTATTGAAATAATCATCAAATCTTTCTACCTTCCCCATATTTCTAGTGCCATTACTGCAGCTGCCCACCAAGCTAGGCAACAGTCTGAAAGAGTTTGGACAACAGTATTTGAAGTAAAGTGTAGGCATATACAACTGGACATGGAAGAACATGTTTCATGGCTCTACTGGCAGTGAAGCACATGTAAGCTTTGTTTTGTGAGAAGAAAAATTCATATTCTTAAAGTGACAGAACATTGCAAAACTAAAACCCCTGCCCTCCAGAAGTTGTAGTTCTGTGGCTGCAGTAAAGTTCAGTGAAACCAGGCCTGATATACAAAGTATAAACAGTTGTCTGCTGGCTGTCAAACAGATTTTTAAAGTATTGTATCATATCCTGTTTCTATTAGCCTGTCAAACTAAATTGAGGTTTAGTTTGCTGTGTTGATTGATCGCCAGTGACTTGAGAGGACAAACCAGGAGGAGCTGTTATCTCTGAAGTCACAGGGCCTTCACTAGTTTATAACTTGGAGCGGTTCTTTGGAAAACTGATTGTTTCCTTCTGCAACACTGTAGTGAAATAAAAGCTATTATCTTTGTGTTCAGCTTCTTTCATTAAAAGCTTTTGTATTCCATTCTCTACAGTAAACCAGTGTATGTACTGCCGCCAAGGCTGTCTGCTCAAGTTTCCTTGGCTCAATGCATGCATTCTATTAGTTTGTGTCTTAACAAAAGTAAGTTTACACAATAGCAGATATGTCTTTGCTGTGGAAAAAAAAAGTTGTCTGCTCAGTAGATATGAGGCCCTCTATTTAAGCCGTACAATGTTGTTTTCTTGTGAGGCCAAATTAAAACACTGGACAGGAGCTTCTTTAATTAAATCACATGTTCCTAACCTAGGTACTTAAAGGACTAGGTTTAATGCTTGCATCCAGTGCTTCCCATCAGGAGAGGAATAGGTGAAACAGTATCTAGGGATCTGTAGTTTGCCAAATGGAAGTTAGCCCCTTCAAATGTCATAGTTTTATACAAAATGCAACAAATTTGAACTTAGAATAGGCAAATACTGTTTTGTTGCTGGAGGCTAAATACTGTTCGTTACTACTTTTTGTTCAGTATTGGAAATGGGTATTTATAAATTGCAACTACACTGGCCTATGATCTGCTGCATTCCAATGATCCTTTGGTATCAATGCCAAGGAGCTTATGAAAGGTGCATTGATCTTCATAGTTGAGAGAATAATCTCCAGGTGAAGTTGAAGCATCATCATCTGTGGTTTGTAAGCATAAGTATGAAAAGTCCACCTCTTCCACTGCTGAAGGAAAGTAGCTGACTCTACTATTATTGCCATGAATGTGGACCTGTGCAAAGGGAAACTCCCTGAAGTTTTATTGGGACTTCAGTAAGCCTTATGGGTAGTGTTCCTGGGATACAGGGCAGCAGATCTTTGTGGAGGAGAACATGAGCGGATTTCCACAGGTTATCTTCCCCATAATCTTTAGTGTTCTTAAAGAAAGAAACAACAACCCCTGCCCTCCAATGTATGTGAATGAATTGATACAACTTGCGAAGTGCAGACATGACAGTGTAAGAATCTCTTTCCCAAATGCTTAAATAAAAACCTTGTGAGCAACTCCCAGGTTGAAGTACCCCAGGTTCAAGTACGGCTTCTTAATAGTTTCATAAATACTGCAGCTATGTATTGAATAGACACAGACTTAATTTAGCTGAATGAACAATTAAAAAAATGGTAACTGGGTAAAGAAAATTGTAGTTTACACTTGTGGAAAACAATAGTTCTTTGAGCTGATCGTTTTACTGACTGCATCTTATTGCTGTTTCATTATGATTGATTGTTAATGGATTGCTGTCTTAGTGCAGTCTGCTATTGACTGCTATTTTTCTTGCAATTGATTGCATTTTGTTGTTAGTTCACCATTTTGCCATCTTTTCCCCAAAATTGTTTTACGTTGGCTTTACCAATTATCATATTTTTCTGTCTCGGGCTCTTCTGTCCATGAGCTTATCTGCATTCTTCTATTCTGTTCTTGCCTTGTCTCACGCACATGCCCTGCCACTCTCCCGGTGCTGCCTTTGATGCCATCAGGACAATTTCTGAAACTTAGATTCTTGTCTTACACTCCATGTGTAGTTTTGGCTGTTGTTTGCTGCTGCTCTTTTCCTTATTGTGCTGCTACTCCTATGCACTCTCTGCTGCACTATGGAAAAAGTTCAGGAAAGTGAACCTGCCTCTGACCTTCTCTCTGGAAGCAGCTAAAGAGTTAAGATCTCTGTGGAAGAACCCTCTGCAAATATTAGACTGTGAGCTTCTTAAGCACAGTTGAGACCCTTGTGGCTCTTTTGGTTTCCTGTTGTCTTCACTACCTCCTGTTTCCTTAAAGGACAAGCGAGCATGAGTTAGCTTGCCATCTAAATTTTGTTATGCTTGGGGCCTGTTGTCTGGTCACCCATTCATGCCTCTTAATGGAGGCATGAGTTCAGACTGTTGTGTTGTTTGTTTTTTTTTTTTTTCTTTGCCCCCTCTATAAAACTGCACTGCTGCTTTTTTTTTTTTCTTTCACTGCACTGCTACTTTTTTATTTATTCATTTGTCCATAAAGCAGTTTCTGGCCAATTTGTTAGACTTAATGTCTTCAGGGCACACAGGAGGTATGTGTGTTTGGTCATATCTGTGTAGGACAATCTCTGAAATCTTGTTCTCTAAGGCTTGCATTTCAGATTAGAATGTTTTGGTAACATCACTGACACCTGCAGTTCTGGTGCTGCTCAGTACATCGGTCTGAAAACTGAGCGTTACTGAAAGGTTTAGCATCTGGTCAACCAACACACGCTGTGACCAACCAAAAGGAAAAGCTGGAGGGAAAACAGTGCTGTCATACATCCTTCTCTAAATGGGAAAGAATGGTAGCCACCAAGACTTTAGCATTGAGTCCATCCCTGGTGCTTGGCATAGGTTTATGAAACAGTAGTACATCAGAGCATGTTTTTGTGGCAGCATGAGTAGTTCAGACTGACTTGCTCTTATGTGTTAAAGTCAAATGCACACAAGAAGCTCAGCTACCATAAGAGCTGCCTCCTGAGTGCTTTGCCTCTGTTCATAATGGGTGTTTCTCTGGCGCTTTGAAAAGTGGTCCAGCTACTTGTGAGCATGTTGTATGTGTTGAAGCAAGTTGAGGAATGGCAGCTGGTGCCATAACCAAGCTTTTCCATGCTGTCCACTGAGCTCTGATAATCGAGGGTGATGTACAAAACTCCTTCCAAAGGAGTGTGTGGACTGTACCTCTTAAAATCAGACTTGGGCTATTTCAGGATATGTGGCATTGATCTTCCTTTTCCTCTGAATTCTGCAAGCAACAAACTTCTAGAGGTGTCTTTCCCGTAGGAAACAACTGTCTTATTCTTCCATTTGCTAATATTCCTACTCCCTTTCTGCTCTGTAGATATCAATGCTGCTCATGATATTGACCAACATCTCCTGGCTGCTATATTCATTTTTCTGTATGGTTTCATTTATTTTTACTCAAAGCATATTCAAATTGTTTCATTGCTGCTCAACTGTTTGCAACCAAGTTTCAAAGAGTCTGTTTTTAGTCTTACCAGATTTGAGTCAAATTTTGCATTTGCTCATCTCTCATCAGTTCAGTCTTCCTTGGCATCTGGAAAAAGACCTCATAAAATGCAGGTAATTGGACTGCATGACAATGCAGGATGAGACTGGGGGGAATAAAGGAGGAATGGCAAGTAGATGACTTCTCAGCTGCAGGAAGCATGACTCAGTGCTCTAAGAATCTCTTAGAGCAAATAAATCAAAGGATTACCTTAATGGGTGTCAAAACCCACCTCCAAAAAAAAAAAAAAAACAAACAAAAAACCAAACCAAAAAAAAACCACCACAAAGGTGCTAACAGTTTAAGGATTTTAGAAGACATAAAAAAACAGAGCTACAAAAGAAAGGCAGCATGACAAAGGAATGAAATTATGGTGACCAGCGTGTCAGGGAGTGGGTCTCCAACTACCTAAACATTGCTTAAGAGTTTTAAGGAAGAATTTAGAAGAGGCAGTTGCAGTTTGAGCTCTATTTTCTAACTGGCAGTTGATGCTAAATGCTTGTAGAAGCTGGAATTTGAAACTTCACTTTATCCGATTGAGGGTTATGGATTTTTGCAAGTCAGGTGCTGCCTCCAGATACACTTGTTTTGTACAGGAAGGTATCAGGAATTAAGAACAGAAAGGGTGACCTTGACCAGACAGAAGGCTAGAAAACATTTTGAAAGTGTCTTGTAGCCTTGGGTACACAAGCCAGCCAGACAAAACACTGCAATAATTAGACATGTACAATGGATAGAAGATACCCAGATTTGGAGAACTGGGAGTGGGAAAACCAAAATTTATTTTAGCAACATTATTCAAGAAGAAGCTGCAAGTTGGAGAAAAACTTATTTACAACAACAATGGGATCACAGGGCCCAAAGAACAGGAATGCCTGTGATCACTGTATTTCTGTCAAAAGCTTCTGCAGTGGGAGCTGGGGCCAGAGGAAAAACAGGAGAGAGATGAACAGATAAGAATAAAAGGAGAGCAAGCTAGAGTCTGATGGCAGCATCACCTCAGAGATAGGAGAAGAGGCCGATGAATTCAGAGTGGAAGAAAGCAAATTAAACATACGAGGAGAAAAAGGAGAGAAAAAAATGGTCAAGATTTTTTCGAGGTTACAGAACAGACAGTATAGGAAAGCAAAATGACACATGTGTGGGTAAGGGTTGATGGGTGATCGAGTGCTGTCAAGAGTCAGGAGAGTCAGAGGAGGATTAAGAAGGAAAGACTGCAGAAATGACAAATCAAGCATGTAATCCTTTCAAAGGGATGAGGGGAAACAATATAGCGCAGTGGTAAGGCCTAAGAACCACTTGATATGGCAAAGGTATAGTTTGTATTTCCTTCTGTATACTAGCCCAGAAAGTTATCCTCCACAGATGACTGACATGGTTTTTCTATGCTATTTTACTGTCAGACACATCAAACCTCACAAGCTCAGAGGCTCTTGAAGAGGCAGCTACAGTAACGGTGTTACATCAGCTCCTTGGGTAACAGAACCGATGTACTATTTGAATGAATGCAGCTATCAGGAAACAGCCACTTGCCGTGATAAAGCACCTTTAAAAGTCTGTAGCTGCAACATTGCAACTGAAGGGTTCTCTATTGAGAAAATTCACCTAGATCACTTTTCCACTTTAAACACTGACAGACAACACAAGCGTAGGCTCTCCTAAAGTCAAAAGCTCACAATGACAGTAAAAATTAACTTAGTCCCTGTTCAAATTGTTAGGGAAAGGAGGCAGGGGGAAAGCAGTAACATCATAAATAAGAAAGGCCTTAGCTACTCATTTGGAACAGATTCTAATTTTCACAACAGATTAAAATTTAGGCCAAACAAAACCAATAATTTGGTTGATAATACCTAACACAATCATAAGTTTAAAAAAAAACAACCCACAACTGAATTGATGTTCTCATTCACATGCAGTAATCTCAGTGGTTTTAACGTAATTACTCAGGGCCTTAATGATATGAGAACCTGGCTTGAGTTTCATGGAAAATGGTAGAAAGACAAAATGAAAACAACAGTTAATTACACTTGCAAACAAACTCTACAACTAGCTGCAAAAAGGTAACGTAAGTTCCAGAATAATCGATGACTGATATTCTCCGTGTGTACAGCGGTATTAAAACAAAATGGAAAAAAAAGAAGAAAAAAGGGAGAAAAATCACCTTGCTAGCTGAAGAGATGACTCATACTCCTCCGTCTCCCATATTCGGTCTTCCAAACAAGCACAGTGCAGCTCCCTGATCTGTTATGCAGAAGGTGAAGAAAGGATAAAGTGTTTTACAAATAAAGTAATATGGAACTCTTACAACAAGCTTTAAAAAGTAATACGTAATTTATTCGGAGTTTATTTTCCAGAGAAGCAGACAGATTGCAAAAGAAATGAGAGTGTTTAGTGTCTTACAGACCTAAGCTCCTAGTGTTGCTGGAGTCTGTGTTGCTCTGCGCTAGGCTGTGAACAACTTAACATTCAGATGAAGGTAACTGCAGAGGACAGAGAGGAACTCAATCAATGCCCCAGCTAAAACAGCTTTTTTATTCTTAAATACTGGGACTGTTCACACTGATTTTGTAGTTAGGGACAGATTCTAATAACAGTGTAGAATACACTGAGAACAGACAGACATGTGCACACACACAGGATATACTGCTCTTCTAGTGGAAGAAGAAATTGCTTAGCATGAGAAGCTGGATTTAATGACATTAGAGCAACATGGCTACTAAGAGCCATTATCACTGTTCCCTTACTATCATTTTATTCTGTGCAGAAGGTTGCTAAAACGCAGTTTCCTCATGAGAATTTGACTAGTGAGCTAACAGGTGGTAAAAGAGCATTGTCTGCAATGCATACAGATAATCCCAGATGTGGGCAAGTTAATGTGTGGATTCTTTTGCTGATCTGTGCATCTGCCTCCTCCTGGAAACTCCTTCCTGTTATTATTTATAAGAATAAATACTTATTTACTTTGAAACAAAACAAAACCCCATGTTTCACTAAAATGGAGTAACAGTATGTCACCTGCTTGCCCAAAGGATACTTTGGAAGAGAAGATGTGAAAACATGAAGACATCTTAGAACTGAAAGGTAATTTTCATGGTACACATGCAACTCCTCCAGCAACTTCTGTACTGTTTCCTACAATGACAGAATAATTTCTTCATAAGTTATTCTGACATTCATTTATTTATAACTCTCATGAAGCACTTAAAATGACTCTGAAGTTTTGACATAGCAGTGTGCTATGATTTAAATCACCAGTGTTAAATTAAGACCACTACGCAAAAAAGCTGTTCATTACAACCACATTGCATATTGTGAATTTCACTTTCTTCCTCCATCTCACTGGAGGTTTGTTATTGAGTAGCATTATTATTTTACCATTTTCAACTCTATTTACCTTTTAGTTTGGTAAGTTATCTTACAGAAACAAGACTATACACTATAACTTTAAAAGGCAATGAGAAATTATATAGCTACTTTTACTCAAATCCTTATTGTTTTCATTTTAATATTACATATGCATTTAAAACTGTATTTCTTACATTGTGGGTGGCTGCTGTTTTTATTAGTTAGATATATATAAAAAGACCAGGTCACAGAAAACAAAGAAATATGAAGCTACTGCTCCCATATGCATTTAATTTGATTTCTGTTTATTTATGGATTAAGAACTGCAGAAAAAAAAAAAGAAAATCACATATTAGGAAAAAGAAATTATTAACTGCTGCTACTGAACTTACTGGATGGCATCTCACTATCACTAGGCTCCCATGGAAGCGTATGTAACACTTCTGGAAAACCTCACTCAAAATTTCTGGTAGCTATATTAAAGTGCTTTCAGCTCATTACATTTAAAAGTTCATGAATCAGAAGATCTTCTCTCACCTGCCTTCAGTCAAAGATAAGGAAGAAAAACACGTTTCTCTACATATTTTGTTGCCATTTTGTTTAACTCTGAGCAAATTATTCCAAATGGAAAGAGAAAAATAAAACAAGCCATTGAAGTTCTCTGAAGTTAACTGAAACAAAGGGTATCAAAGATTTAAAAAACCTCAGAACAACAAAAAACCCCAACAAAACCTTATCTGTAGGCAATATAAAGAAGTACTGATGTGGAGAGATTAAGCATCATACTGCCAAGACTGAAAGTAACAGACACTTAGTGCTGCAGAGAGCTTTCTGATGTTAAAAAAAAAGACATTATTAAAAATATTAAACACATTTCTACCCACAGACTTTTTATCTATTAAAAGGGTCCCTGATATAATAACTGTTTAAATGACTCCCAAGACCATAAGGTAGACACTCACAAGTTTGTATTTTAATTCTAAGCAGGACCATTAAAAAAAAAAAACCAAACAACTTATCCCCACCACAAAAAAGCTGAGAGAAGAAAATGCATTCTCTTTAATGCTGCTACATCAATCTTACTCTCTCAACACAGAGCATTATAGCATCTCTATTTCCCTCATCTTGTTTCCCAGCTCTTGAGGGGAAAACTAACTACTACTAACTGATGTAATTAATATACATAAATAACAATTCAGTAAGACTACATATTTTATCAAATAGAGTGAAAGGCTTTTTCTGTTCTAGAGGAGTTTGAAAACATTGTTAGAAGAGTATGCAATTTTATTTCCGTAAATATACATTGCCATATTTACATTATTTCAAACTCTATTTGCCATGAACACTTTCAGACAGAAATTAGGATGCAAAATTGCTTTTACAACTGATTATTTTAAATAGGTGGAACTCTTCCTATAGTTATTTTTTAAAATGGTAACAATATGGAATATATGTCACAGCTGGCAATGTGTATGGCAGGTTTAGGTGCTAAGTTTGAACAGCAGGTTTACCTGGAGCTGAACATGAACAGTAAATCTGTATGAAGTAGTAGCAGAGTGACTTTGAAAGTGTTTCCAGGTTCAGAATATTGTACAAAACAAACAGCACCTCATTAATGCAGCAGTAAAACCTTTTCTCCCCAGGTAGACTACATTGCCATCTTGGCAATGCAGTAATACCCCTAATCCCCATTGTAGAGATTAGAACAAGCGTCTTCAATTAAAATTTGTCAGAAGCATCATATGCCCATAAGCACAAGATGTCAGGCTTCTTCCCCAAACTTACAGGGTGAGGCTTGTGAAATAAGGGGTATATTAATAAGTATATAAACTTTAAAACATATAAATTTTAAGCTGATGAGTAGCTTTAAAGGTAGCAGCCCATTACGTAGTCTTTAAACAAAGAAATAGTCTCAGCTGCTCATTTCCACTCCTTCCCTCCTCCTGTTTTTTTCACGAGAAGTATTTATGTGCCTACAGAGTGAACTGCACTGGGGAAATCATTCTGCAGAAACAACTCAGCAAAAAAAAAATCCCGTATCTTGACTGGGTTTTTTTTGGTCAGGTTACTTGAATTGGATTGTTTCTCTGATTACATTCACTGCACAGCCACTCAAGAAGTTGTCCTGGTCTATCTGCTGAGGTGTGAAAAACAGCAAGAGAAGAGCAGCAGCTTAAGCTATTTTTGCCACTGAAGACTATAGGTCATAAAATCATGTATAAATCATGATCTGCACTTGCAAACTTGCCTGCTACCAACCTCTCCTCCAGACACCACCACTGTTCTTCACACTTGCAAAGTCCTTACAGACCAGGAAGCTCTGCTAAGACAAATTAATTGCTTTATCTCTAGCAGTACTATTTGCCTGACAGGTTAGCTATATTTGAGATGAAGAGTTAGGAGAAACCTTTTACCCTGAGCAATGCTTCTACTGCAAGTGGTTCAGGTGGTGAAAATAACCAGCATATTTCTCAGTGAACTCCTAAAGGGCTCACAATTGTAGCGGCCTGACTTTAATCACCTGACAAACCTTCAGGTAAACATGGAACACTAAAATCAAAGTTTTAATCCTGTACAACATCTAGTGTGAATGTGTGCCCCGAGATCCAGACTGCCCTACTGAGTACAACCAGAAACTACACAGAGAGTATGGAGGATTAAGAACTTAGGAAATAAGGTAGTTCTTTAAACACTTCACTGACTTTCCCAGAAAGTCAGTCTGAGTAAGCATTAAATGATCAGGCCACAAAAAAACTTTGTAACCTTCTTTTTAAGCAGTAACATTTCTAGACACAGCTAAAAGCTGATGTAAGACAAAGTTGTGCAGCTTTGTATGAAGGTGTATCTGGCAATCCTAGAGATCTGAAATTTTCATCTGCCACTCCTAATTCTCCACCACTGGACATACAGTATCTACTGTATGAAAGATGTTATATAGAACTATAAGTCTTAGTCTTGTTTTTTATAATGTTCCACAAAGTAATATATCTGGAAGGTTATTTTTGACGTCCAAAGACATTCTTAAAATTTACCTTTAAGAAGCTGTCTACTGTCAGCAGTGAAACCTGTTTCTCTGATACTTGACTTTCCACATACCTGACACCAAGAAAAAAGAACATAAAAATTATAATGTAAAGTATGATTAAAGATTATAGGGTTAACAAAATTAAAAGTTTATGCTGCTATAAGGATTTCTTTAGGAAGATTCAAAAACGGACAGTCAGCAAGTCGAAAGGCCACTCCAAAACCCTTCAGCTTATGCTCCAGGTCATTTTAACAAGTTCAAAAGTGATTTATAGTTGTCATAATAGCTTGATTCTGTACTAAGAAAAGAGAAAAAAAGTTCAAGCAATTACACATCACTGAAACTGTACTCTCTGGACTAGAAGATTAAGGCTCCTTGAAATTATTTAGAACTGTCCTCCTTTTGATTGATTTACCTTTGCTACAGAAACATACACACAAGTGACCTACAGTTTTCATGGAGCTACATTTACAGGTTCCTTTTTATCTTTTTTAAAGCTGACTAAACGCAAGATTGTCCAAAAATTTATTTCGCCTTTTACCTTCTAAAAGAGGGCAGTCTTCGAACGTTTTCACACTGATCATGTGATAAAGAATTTACTCTTTCCTTAGCATCTACCAGTTGGCAACACAGTACACTAAGAGACTGGGAATAGAAGTGCTCCACAATACAGAGCTGAAAAACAAAGCAAGAACTAGTGATGTTAATAAAATTCATCCTCCCTGCTCTATCTACCTTTTAATGCTTTCTTATTACTACAATGGTAGTAACAGTATTAACTTTAAAAAAAGTCATTACAGTTCATAAATATTCCATAAGTCACTAGAGGACACTGATTATTCAGTTTTAAATACAGTCACATAATTAGCTTTTTTGCTGTACGTGCTATTCATTTGCAGTATCTCATCTTCCCCCTCTTACATAATAACTATAGATTATCAAATATTTTCTGTTCACTTATGTGAATTACTGCATCCTTCAGGTTACAATACTCACAAGTAACAAAGTATATTCAAAGATAAAGCAGCTACTGTACACAAGCAAATTTACCATATGTCCTAATTTCAATCCATTTCATGTACACAAAAATACACCACTAAGCTCTGATAAAGCATATTTGTACATATGCATAGCAAATGATTACAGCTGCACTAAACATTTATAGCACCAGGGCCTATTCTTAAAAACACTAAAAACTCACTAAAAACTTTTAAAACATAAAAACTCTCAAAGATGAAAGACACTTCCTGTCAGATCAATTAACATCACTCCCAGATGTAATGAGATTGTGGTGATCCCTTGTATCTATCACTTAGGAAATCTGAAAGGGCTTCCTTGAACATTCCTTGAATATTTTAATGCACAGGGACACAGCCATGTGCTGTGGGGGCCAGGACTTGTATTTTCTTACCAAGTCAATGGGGAAATATTAAACCCTGGTGACTCATTACGACATGGGGAGTTTAAAACTGTGAGAGCCCACCCAGCTCTGTGTGCAGGAAGAGGTACTGCTGCCAGGATATTTCTCCTGGCCATATGTAATCCTTGAATCTTAGATATCAAAGAATCTGAGCCACTCTAAAGGCACATGACACTAAAAGAGCGTGTTTTACAAAGGTTCATGCATGGAACCAGGCAGGAAAGAAACAATTTCACAATCTTGCATAAAACAGGTTACAGGAACTACAAAGTCTTTGGAGAACTCTTGTCCACAATCCACAAAACCTTCAAGGAGACTCAGACACAGAAATAGATCTAGATATGAAGATCTGTGTAAGCTAATGCAAATACAATTATTATACTCTGTATAGACTATTTTTGGAAACCTTGAAGACTTCCACTTTGTCTCCAGAGAGAGTAAATGTAACTCCCACATTGGTGCAGAGCTGCTTGGAGCACAAGCAGCACCTACTCTGAGGCACAAAGTGAGTGAGCTTCTATTTCCCTGAAAAGGTAAGAAGTGTGGATTCAGAAACTGTGCCAGAGGAGTTCAAGCAAGGGAGAGAACCTGCTGTAGCCTACTCACACCACGACAAACTGGAGTATGAGGTCCTGCTACAGAGGATCTGAGCTAGAGTGTTCTGCCAGGGGTGTTAGAAGCTACAAGTTAACCTATAGCAAAATACAGGTCTTTCTACCCACTAAGGCAGGTTACTCTTTTAAATGCAACCTTTAAACACAGTTTTCTGTGGCTGAGTAAGCTTTAAAAAGCTTCTTCATACATGTCCTACAAGTTTTCCCTTAAAATCTTAGCAGTTACGGTTTTAACTTTAGAACACCCCACCTGTTCACAGATCCAAACTGTTTTCAAAGGATATTTGTACATCCCATTCAGTGACAGCAAGATTAGGACCTAGAAAATCTTTCAGTGCCTAGTAATTACTCTGTATTCACAACCATAATTTGAGTTCATGTTACCACTGCCTACCTGATATCCTTTGATAAAATTCTGGACGGAAAAATCATGGTACAAGAATATGTTGATGAGAACCTGCAGAACTTTCGAACCCAGTTTAAAGGGAAACTGGGTTGTCAGAAGCAGCTAAGGGAGACAAAAAGGAAAAGGAGCCATAGAAGAGCTTTTCCTGAATTCAACTCAGTAAAATTAGCAAAATTTATATATACACACAATTTGATACAACTCTCAATATGTGCTAGCATTCAGCTAAATGAGATACTAATACACTGACAAATTAGAAAAAAGAGTATTTCTACTAAAATAGCCATGCAAAGATCGATTTTCAGTTTATTATTTCACTATATTTTTCTAAGTACCTTTTATGATTATGCAGCGTTTGAAGCTAGTTTTGCATTTATGTTTAAAATTACAAATTTTTGATTGCTGGAACAACCCCTTGGCTTGTTAGTACCACTACTTTCACCACGGGTAACAGCGATGTTGGAAATCCTGCACAAAGTGGTGTACCAAGAATTGCACAGGCACAGTGTCTCTAGGGCCTGACCACTTGGATAACTGCTAATTTTTGACAGGTGGCAAAATTTAGGCTGAACTGTATTTTTCTATGTTTAAAGCTATCTTTTTCTGGAACAAAGTAAAACTCAGATCAAAGCGCTACTTTAAGGAAGAGGCAGGAATGTCAAAATGTAATTGCCCAAGTAGGTATGCACAGATGTCAATTGCAAATGAAAGATAAAAGCAGGTGTGTCCCTGCTTCAATGTGACAAGGAAGCTCTCAGTATTACACTATTCTGCAGCTATGAAGAGGAATATCCCAAATCCATAGCTCTCAGGAACAAACTCCATTTCAAAAGCTTCAGCCAAACCTACTTCTAAAGGCCACACATGTACACTGTCCTTGAATAGACACCCACTCTTCCTATTTAGAAAGAGAATTACCTTGTCAATTATAGTAGACAGGTGCTCCTTACAGGAAAGGGACTGGAAAAGCTCTATGCACAGCAGAGAGGAAATAGAGTGAGGAAGTAAGCTGTGGATAATCATTGGAGATGTAGCGATTCCAAAGATCAGTACTACAGGTAATTCACGGATATGCTGACTAGGTTGTGGGGGAAGAGAGAGAAAAACAAAACAAAACAAAACCATACTAGTTACATTATAGAAAATCATGAAACAAATGCATTATGTTCCTACTACAGCACTGAGCTTAGATGCAGAAAAGGGTTAATTAAAAGATTTGTTGCCAGTAAGCCAAAAGTTTTGATGTAGAGTAAAATGAAAAAGAATGGAAGCTATTTAAAGCCCTAAAGTAGAAAAGAAAGGTAAAATTTTATTTTAGGATTCAAATTTCAGGAAGCAGCATAAAAAGCATCTTTTCAGTTAGAGTATGATACTGGTCCTACCTTCTCAGAAATTTGTATTTTGAGAACTGAATCTTATGATTTTTTTTCCCCAAAGAAATAGAGAAAAAATAAGTCTCAAGAAAATGCACAAATTTTACATCATTTAATAAATTTAAAACAAATGTGAAACCGCTCTCATGTTTTATGTTCCCATTATACTTTAAAAAAAATAATTCCAGCTTCTTCAGTCTTCCTCTTCAGATTATTTTTTTAGTATATGCTTTGAGAACTAGTAGCCAGAACTGAATGCTGTATTCATTGTGAACAGCATACGGATTAATACTGAAGACACTGTATTTTGTGTATTTCACGATTATTTTCCATTTTCTTATTAGTTTCAAGGCAACAGAAATTCTGATATCTTAAATACCTTCTAAGTTAAAATTGAAAATTTGTTCCTTTCCTTTGTTTCAACCGCAGCAACTTTTTGACCTCGGTGTTTTGTCATCCCATAATTATTTTGTTTCTCTAATGCCTCAAAAGTAATTGCTAGAGATTTAAACAAAAATGATAAAACTTCATATATTACTGTCCCCTGTTGATAACCTAAAAGGTATTCTGGAAAGAAACTGAATCTTGTGATTAACTAATCAGAAGAACCTCTCACATTTACTCACTTCACTCTTATTATTAAACACGTGTAAGACTGAAAGTGAGAAAATAAACCAAATCTCTACAGTTATCCCAAAGATATTTTTCAAAGTATTATACAACTCTGCCAAGCTTCTATTTTACCCATCTTGTACTTCCATCAAGGCAGGCTTTAGTCAGATAATTTGAACCCTCTAAACCTTTTTTCTGAAGGGTCACACAGTCTATTATTAAGAAGTCTATTTGTACATAGCAGACTGACAGACTTGAACTGCACTTGATCTATATTCCATACGCTCATGATTAGGTATTTAACCTTGTCATAAAAAGCAAAATAAAACACCACTTAAAGATGAATGGAAACCTCATTTTCCCCGTCTTACACCCTAATTATTTCCAGGTAATTGTGCATTTCTGATTTTTCTTCTTGAAATGTTCCCTGGAGAACCCATCTGCCAGATCTGAACTAGAAAAATATTTTTATTATGGGTCTCTTGGCAAGCACAATTGCCCAGGTTTCTTTAGAGGTAATGTACATTAATTCAGCTGCAGCATGCACACCTGACAACTGCAGCCTCAATTCTGCTGCAACTGTAGTTTCAACCTGGGGACCAAGATGCTCTTTTTGGAGAACAGAATGGAGTTTTGAATAGAATGCATGAGATAATATTAAGGAAGACAGATGAAGGAAGGACAGAAGCACAGGAGCACCTGAAGTAGTCAGCTACTCACTACAGGTCCTGACCAACACTAAGAAATTCTCTAGGCAGGTTTTATATACTCCTATTAGTAAACTAGTGACCTTTAAGCAGAATTACATCAGTAGTCATACAAAAAAAAAAATATAGTCTGAAAACAATTTTTTAAATCTACAGAAAAGATAAGTATCTCAAAAAATTAGTTTCACAATCTCAAATTCTGTAGCTACTAGTACGAATAATTTCTCTTATGTAAAGAATTACATCAGCCACTCAATATCTCAACCCAACCCTTAGGCACTGTGGTGCAGAGTCCCAAGTTAGCTTTAGGATAATTTAACCCCAAAACCTAGCAAACAGGTTTTTGTTCAATCACTGCTGCAAGAAAACAGCATCAACATTTGATTCCAACTCTCTACTGGCCTCATTGTTACACTTCAAAACAGCTGCAGATAGAAAATAGGTACAGGAGCGAAAGAACTAAACTTCAGGTCATGTTACCTGCTGATGACTATGAAGTCTTGAAGCACTTTTGCAGGAAAACTTTCCATGTCTTTGAATATAACTACAACTGGAGGAGACTGGCAGTGTCTAGAAGAGGAAGTTCTTTCTTCACCTGGAGTTTCAGAATCTGTTTTCTTTAAAGCCATTTGTTATAGGTTAATAAACAAAATACAGTAAAATAAAAATATTCAATCACATCTACGATATTATAATGTTCCAAAGTGACATGACTGACTTTTTGCAACAGTGGTACTTATTATTATTAGGATTTAGACTTGCAAATTTTCTTCCTTCTGTTTGGCACAGTACAAAGAATAAACAAATTCTAAAAACCTACATTCCAACAAAGACAAAAATAATTCAGTGGGACAGAACTGGTGAAATTCTGTTGGTATTGAGGGAGAAGATTTGAATTGTGTACACAGATGTTGCCCATTTCCTGTATCTTTTTACAGTAATAAAAAGAGCATGTATCATTAAACTTTTGCTTACCACATTTCTCTAACAAAGTCATCGTATAAACAGCTCTAACTTTTATTCATGAGAGAAACAAAACTTAAAATTCATTAGCTTTATTAAATACAAAGATACAAAACCATTTTGAAAGTTATTTTGTCACTGCTTGCCAATGCAGTGTGGGGCAGCAGATGACAGAACAGCACGTTAGCACTAATATGGTGCCTTTCCCCTCGATGGCTGTTCTTTCTTAAAGTTTTCTTCTAATAAACAAAACATCTCAGCACTCCCAGGAGAAAAGCATCTGGCATGAAGTTGATACTGTATTTTAAGCTTCTATTTCCCAATTAAACGGATGATAAAATAATACTTTTTGCTTGTTTTTCAGAATTCTGGCATTCACACCTCATCAGAAACTAACGTCACATTTGTTATATATGTTACAGACTTATATTCAAATCACCACGATCTCAGTTATTTCTTAATATGAAAAGTTGACCGTTGGCATATTTTCACTGTGGAACAGAAATCTGAGTTATTCAATTTCTTTTTTAAAAGCATCTAAAGGTCAGGCATTTTTAAAAACTAGTGATAAAAAAAACCCAACATACCTTTGTTACACTCTCATACCAGTTGATAAGAGAAGTCATTGAACAACGCACTTTATTCTGGTGTACTTGCACACAGTCCTCATCTTCCAATGAGCCCACTTCTACGTAGCAGTTCATCAGCTGCCCTATCAGCTTCTGCATCAAATTTCTTATGCCTTCGCAAAACAGTTTTTAGACATACAGGAAGGACATCTGGTTATTCGGTAGCACTTCTCCAACTCATACCCTAAAAAACTAACCCAAGTGATCCCTTACTGTTTTCACTTTTCTATTTAATCTCCAGAATGCACACCTCATGCTCCAGAAAGCGTGAAAGTATTCATGATATGCATGTTGTTAATGGGATAAATTATCCTATTAATTTGCCTAGATAACAAGAGTTCAGGTTAAGATGTTGGCCTTGCACCTCTCCTGAACTCCAGCCACATGCTATTAAAGTGACCTAAAAATAAATTAAGACAGGCAATTCACGGATCTGAGGGTGCTGCCAGAAGTTATTCTGATCTTTTTACTTAAAAAAAAAGAAATAAAAGAGGAGCTGGGAGAGCAGGGCAACATTTTATTCTACCCATTCCCTCCCTGTAATAATGTGACTATAAGCATTTAAAAAGTGGAATGCATACACATACTGTCAATGACACAAGAGGAAAGCCCACCTTACAATATCAATGGGCAATACACTAAGCAGCATGCTTTTAACTTTTATGCTACAACTAAGTAGTATTTAAATCTTTGCTGTTTTAAACAGAACTGGATAGCTCTTAAAATACAGCAGGTGCTACTGCTATGTTAACATGGGATTGAGCAAATCTTTAGGAAGTCTACAAGATCCCTCCATCCCATTATTCTTACAGTTGGGGCAAAAGCTAGAATTTTGAGTTAATTGATTGCTTATTCAGAAGCAGCAGCAAAGCAATTGCAGTATTTACCTGGGCAATCTTTGGCTTCCAGCAAGGCTATATAAGGAGTAATGTTACTCTGAAGGACTTCTGAGAGACTCCTAAAAGTCAAGTCATGATCTGTAACATTTACACCTAGAAAGACGACAAATTTTTAAGGACATTTTTGTGATTTGTTACCACAACGATTCAATAACAAACTGAAGAGCAGACAAAAACCAGAAGATACCTCAAATATTCAAGGAAGGCATGAAAAGCATTACATCATCTAGAAAGAAAGATTAAAAACTAGCACAAAAGTTAGACACGCATGTTAATACTAGCCAATTGATTAAAAGGAACAAGGAATCACTGCAACAGTCCCTCATACAGCTTGTTGGGGTTTTTTTGAAGAAAGGTTTCTCAAGGCTGCAAACTTGTAAGGAGTAGGATTGGTTTTCTAACTTCCTTGCTACTCATACTCTCAGAAGCCATTCAGTCATCTAAGGCCTGCGGACAAGAGCAATGAAATTCACCGTCTCCAGAAGAGCAGTGCATGCACTTGAGACCTAGAGCCTCACATGGCTTATGTATGGAAGAAAATTCTACAAGTTAATATGAACTACACAGTATTTACTGCCTTTGCTTACATCCTTAGTCAACCAAAAAAGAACAAGCCTCTTCAGAAGGCAATTCACAGGCTCTTCCACAAAAATATTCAGAGCAGGACTTCCTCACTTTTCTACTACCTACAAAAGTAGACTACCTTCCAGGCACTGTTAGTGCTCACACGGTAAATTTCAAGCACAGGCCTGATTTCAGGTTCCCTAAAATGATCCACTGAAAATACAATCAAGTTGCCTTGAACCAGCTTTAGGATTACAGTTAGAACACTGTAAAACAAAGGAAGGGGGAAAAAAAAAAACAAACAAACCAGAAACTTCAGAATATCACTAACTTCAGTAATAAGAACTTCAGCTATTTTTTCTACCCTCTGCTCCTTTTCCAAGATAATGCCACTGCTTTCCTACATGTAAAGATGCACTGCAAGAGTATGTATCAGACACACAGAAGCTGTGTGATTCCATGGTTAGTCATAGAAACTGCCAAGCACGTTGGCAGCAGAAACTGGGACAGAATCAAAGCATCTCCAGTATCGCAGGGGAAAAAACCCAAATCACTACCAGCTGCTTAAGAGGGATGCCTGGGCAAGGTGTTAACTTACTGGACTATTATACATACAGACAAAGGGGAAGGAAGTCTTATCCTGTTAAAAGGTTATACTGCTCACAGCAATTGCTGTAAGACAGCAATATATTTCTCTTTGACCTCTGTGTCAGTTTTAAGCAGATGTACATAACAAAATATATCTTTTAAAAAAATTACCTAAGATAAGAGCTGCAGTAGGGATTTCTCTGGACCTCACCCGACAAGTCCATTCTGTTGTCTGCTTTTGGAACTCCGAATGACAACGCCGCAAAAAACTTAATATATTATCAAATAACTGCTTATTCAAGTTTTCCTGTATTTGCTGTAAACAAACACAGAGATATTTTATTTATAAAAATGTGGAAACACCAGATTATCTTCTTTTTTCCTACCCCTTTCCTACCTCATTTATAATCCTTAAAACTCCAGGATAAAATTTTAAGTAACACTAAGTTTTCCTGTTGCATTGGGTTTGCATGGCAAGGTTTTGGTAGCTGGAGGGGCTACAGGCTTCTGTGAGAAGTTGTTAGAAGCTTCCCCAATGTCCAACAGAGCTAATGCCAGCCAGCTCCAAGATGGATCATTTGCTGGCCAAGGGGAGTCATAGAGTCTTTGGTAGGCACTTGGTGTCCAGCCAGGGCCAACCCACCACACCTATGAGCTATAAACATTCACTGTGCAGCAAACATGGACATTTCCAATCTTGGAACTTCTGGTCAAATGCCTCAACAATAACTTGTAAAGTTGTCACAACACAGGCTTTAAAGGAGAAAAAACCAACATACTGACAAAGTGTAAGTGACATAGGAGGAATAAAGCAATGTTAATTAGTTTCTGGAAGAATGTTCATGAAAATTCCTGTTATTCACTCTTGGCTTACAAAATACCTGTAAACATTTTTCTGAGAGACCTAAATGAGAACAAAGGTTCAGTTCCTCCAAATCCAAATCAGGATGAAAGAAACAAAACAAAAAAGAAAGTGCTAAGTATGTTTTACAAGAAAAAAATACTAAACCACATGACTGCCACATTTGCTACACTGTCTTTTGCCCTTCTGGATGATTTCCATACCATATATATATATATGCAGGAATATATGGAAAGGTGAGAGTAAACAGAGGGAGATGTATTTTTAAAGGCAGATATATAGTGGCAGCTTTTTGTATTTCTTTTATTACATACGTGCCTTTGAAAATCTGTCTCCAATCCAAGATATACCTTCTGCTAGAACAGACAAAAACCCCTGTACTCTGAAGTTCAGGATATTAATATTTGCTGTAGAACATAGATGTTAGAAACAAGATTAAACCCCTGTTCCAAATAAAATAATCATCAAGATTTATCAGCAACAAGAAGTGACGCACACAGCAGCAAACTTGATTTTAAGCAAAGTTGCAAAGGCCATCTCTAGCAGCACTGACGAAGCAGCTATCAAAAGATTTAAGATCCCATATAAAGGAGATTGCACTCGATGCTTGCTCAAAAACCTGAGCTCCATTTCCATTATACAGAAGAGTTCCAGTTGCTCTCCTGAACAAATTATAAAAATGTATACAAAGTAATATTTCCATCCTCTGCTTATTAAAAAAAAAAAACTCTTTTGGCATTTCTGATGTTGATTGTGCACCTCTGAGCTCCCACCTGATAAATTCTACGGCAACTCAGACGAAACTGTAACATGGTATTTCAAAAAGAAGAATTTATGTCATCAGCATCATAACAGCTCCTTTACTTAGGCTTCTTGTTTGTCACCTGGATCCTACAGGAAGGAAATATTTCTGAAAGCACTTGATGAGCTACATCATAATTTGCAAGGCTACTGCTGACAGCAGGGTTCAAAACTGAGATATCTTGCAATACTGAAACAGAAAAGGTCCAAAATTCACCTTCCAAAAATGAGGGACAGTTCCTGCAGTACTTTTTCCAGCTTTTCATGTTATGAGAAGCCTGAAAGGATGTCATCAGCAGATGACAGACAGTGCTGCCACAATCGCAACACAGTTTATGATGGACATACAGAGGCCAAAAGAGCTCCTGTCGCGGTCCGTTTGCCACAGCTCCACAACAAGGTACCTGGAGGTCAAATCCTCTTCACTCTTCCACCACTTCAAATAGACACCAGAGAACTAGGAAAACAGGAGCAACAAGCACATGGCCTGCCAATAAATTGTCAGGTAGCAGTACCCTTGCAGAAACTTCAGAAAACATTCTGCTAGGCTCCCTTAACACCTCACCAGAACCCCTAGAATTAAAGTCCAAGCCAGAAAGCCACATGCTTCCTAGGTATTCTGCCATGGATCAGATTTACTACACCAGAGTCTGAAAGTACGTGAGAAATAAAAACTGGACTAGATAAAGCCCTCACCCGCTTGGTCTGACCTCACAGATGACACCACTTTGAACAGGAGTTCAGACTAGAGATTTTCTAAGGTCCCACACAATTTTCTGTGTAAGAACAATAATCAACTCCAAGTTTGCCAACAGTGGGATAAAAGGATTATAATTCAAAACTCAGCAGAAGAAATATCAGAGATACCCCAGAAGCTGAGTAAAGAAAATCCTATGTATAGGACCAAAAGAAACTGCAGGTAATCAACCCTTGGACAAATCAAACTGTAAGGCAAGGCCTGTATCAATTTGTCATTGTGGGATAAACTGTCTTCCATCAGGAAAAAGAAGAACAGAAGGAAGTATATGGCAAAGTCTTATCAGTCTCACAGAAAACAGGAGTAGGAGACTCAGAACAGGAAAGAATGATGATTTTTCAGATGTCAATGGCTCTGTGCTTCTGAGGTGCTACGGGAGACTTTCGCTATGATGGCCTGTGCCTGCTGCTCTGGGAGAGTGCACTAGGAAAAAAACCAACAAAACACAACAACACTTCTTCAACATGAAAATCCTGCAACCACAGTTGGCATTGTAGAAGCACTGTCTCAAAAGCCTTGACAACACTGTGCCAAAGAAAGAAGATCCACGAAAAGGTCTTCCAGAAGTAGCTACAGAATGTCATCTTCCATCTTCAATCAGTGGACACAGCAGTCCACTGTGTACCTGACAAGGCGATTTCTGGCATAGCTGCCAACATCACTGTCAATGGTGGTAGCTAACCCATCAAGCTGAAGCAGTTGGCAGGAAGATACCAAACAGATCTCCACAAACTTCTGTGTGTTCTTTATAATCAGCCCTGTGATGTAGTACACTGCTCTGCACAGTTGTGGTTTATAAAGGGTGCTGACTAGTCAAAGTGAGCTGGATCATGGAACAGCAGGAACAGAATTAGAGGAATTTATGAGTTTAGCCCAAGGGTCCAGATTGTAAACTACATCCAGCTGGTTTCTACTGTACATCCCAAAACAAACTTTGGAAAAAAAAAATTCTCATAATGTCCAGAGCCCAACAGCAGGCAGAGGAATATGGAATACGTGCCCAGAATCCTTGACACTGAATAGAGGAGAAAATCCCTGCTGTACAGAAGCAATTATTCATACTATAATGCGAGCCAGCTGGCTACAGGGACCCAACAACAGCATGCCATCTAACGCACAACAATTACAAGGCCACAGTTCAGTATGAAATTAACTACAATTCCCACCAGACAACTTTGTTGACACTGTCTGTACTATCAGACCATGCTTGCAGCTGTGTCATTCAGTATTTGACACCCATGTAGTTGTATTCACATAAATCTGCTGTGAATCCTGGGCTGCTATGAACTCTGTAACGCTGAGGTCAAGAGCAGCCTAAAATCCTCAGAGGGCTGGCAAGCACATAACTGAATTGAAGGTAGAAAACGGCAGTATGCCAGGAATTAGTAAGAAGGACAATTACTAAGAAGAGAAGCTTAGAAGCAGCAGCTTGAAGCATCAAAAGCATGTAGTTCTGTGGTTAGAAGTCATATGTAATTGACGGGTTCATTATTACTATTTTATATTTCGGACAGGGATTTCAGTCTCTGTCAGTATTTTTGGCTCTTTTATTACTTTAACTAACTGCCCTTTTAAGCATGTAAAAAAGATCTCCAGAAACAAAGAAGCAAGCAGCATTGTTATAAATGCAAAACACTGCTTTAGTATGAGGTGCAAGACTCACCTCTGTTTCCAATTTGATCTGATTCCATAAAGACTGACAAGCAATAAACCGCAACTCAGAATCCTCTGTATCATGGTTTCTTTCTCTGAAATTAACTAGAAAGGCAGAAAGGAAAGGCAAGCACAAGTAAGATTATTAAAACAAAACATTTTTCTTGAGAAGAAAACAAAGCACCCGACTGAAACAAGAACATCTTAATGTACATATATATCTAAGAGAGATGACTTTTCTCTTAACCAATTAACTGTCGGTATCTGGTAGAATAGGCAAGGGAAGAAGCAGAATCTATTACCCAAGTATGCAGGCAGAAGGCAAAGAGTTTACTTTTATCCCAAGTCCCAGATGAGCTAAAAGCTAAATCAGAGCAAAAAGCCTTTATTATTAAAATAAAATTTAAAATAATCTTTCCTTTGCTTCAGAAAATTTTGTTGGTCTCTTTCACCTATTAAATATTCACTTCTCCTTCACTATTACGGCCAGATATGAACCACAAAGGCTTGCAAGAATAGATGCATTAAAATCTTCCCTGCTCCCCAGGGAAGATGCAGCTAACACCAATTTCCTGAAAATAATATGATATACTGGGAGAGCAGTGTCAGGTTAAACGAAATACAGATTCATTCATTTTTAAAAATACACTTAACTGACACAACTATGCCGGCAAAACTTTTAAGTGCAAATCAGGCCTACATTTCTGGATCACCTCTAAGCAGACTCACTTCTATACATACTCTTTATTAAAAAGAAAAGAATTAAATCCTTTTTTGGTGTAACAATCCCTTGGCACATTTTCTGAATACATCTGGCTTCCCAGGTACTGCTCTGCCTCAGAGATGTGAGTACAGAAACTCTCCACCAACTTCCAGCTGGAAGAAGGAAAGACAGAGCTGGGAGTAAAATGGGAGATTGAACAGAAACCAGTATAACTGAGTGAGATTTTCCTCGTGGTTTTTCCTCCCTTATTTACACAGTTTACATTTCCTTTAACAACACCACAAAAAAACAAAACAGGCTTGGAACCATCCTTCTGCTCCCAGGATCCATTTAGCAGGCCTGGGGTAGTTTTAAGGCTTCACTAACACCACCTGGAAGAACACAAAGACTGAAGGTTGGCCATTCAATGGTGCATCATCAGTGGTCTGAGGTCTAGAAAAGAAACCAATTGATGAGCACATTCCACCTCCCAAAGCATTTAAACCACCCCAAATAGCTCTGTAAATGACAAACAAGAAGGCAGCCCTTATCCTCCATTCTCATCATCTCCCCTAAACTAACACCTCATTTGTACCCCTAAGGAAAAAAAAAAAAAAAAAAAAAAAAAAAAAAAAAAAAAAAAAAATCACTGAAGTAACCCACTCTGATTACACAAGTCTTAGGCTTTTAGACAAAGAAAATCCAGCCACCACATTATTGGTAATATACTAAGGTATAATATTCTTTTAATACTACAGAAACTCAAACAACAGGTGCAAGTGTGCACAGAAAGCCTTCTGTGGGGTGCGACAGTATTTCACAACAGAAAACTTCACACTTGACAGGTTTGGGCTGGATGGATGCACAACCAAGTACTGTTTATTTAGGACACCATTATAACCAACCGGTGTGAGCAGCCAAACTAGCTCACCTCCGCCACTCTTTCGGGGGTACTTCAGTCAAATTTATTTTTCTGTCTCAAAGCATTTGCTCACTAAAACAACATGTTTAGTAGGATTTATCCAAGAATTACTGATCTTGCAAAAACAAAAACATAATATCCAGTAAGGGGTAAAATGTCAAAGTGGTTTAAGCACATAGGTCTTGGTTGGTAGTTTATTTATCTTGCCGTGACTTGGAATGACAGACTGGATTCTATTTCCCTGCCTCACTCCCTGAGCTACAGATGTGCCAACTCTCATGGAATAAATAACTTGGGGCTAATTTTAAAGCAGGTGTTATAGTAAGTCCCTCTCGTAATGAATCAGCCTGTGGTGATTTCCACAAAAATCTGACCTTACTACTTTCCCCTCCACGTTTTCATACAAGTTGTCACACCTTTTGACAGCTCTGGTGATGCCAAAAGAAGCTTAACCTGGGAATAAGACAGTAAGTTTCCTCAGTCTCAAACAACAATTGTTTAAGCGCATTATTTGTGGCTCCAATAAGAGTCAGTCCTGTTCAGTCTTCCTCAAATGACAAGAGACCTGTATATACAACATATAGGCTGGAGAAAATATACAGAACAAATACTAGTGGACAAAAGCCATGGGATCTTTACAAATGGCTTTTCTTTCTCCTTTTGCTCAAGAAACTTAGGCAAACTACCCAAAATATGAGACTTATGAATGGGGTATCATTTCTGACTCCCATAGCTTAGAAGTGCCTCATTCCGACTCTTCGGATAAATAGTTTTTCAGTTAATAAACAATTTATCGTAGCAAGGAAATGAGTTCTCTTGGAAAAAAAAAAAAGTCAAAAAACAAAGATAGCTAAAGTCTTGATTGCTGGAGATGAAAAAAACATTTACACTAGGCAATAATTTGCTGGGGTTACTCTGAAGAAAGGAGTTTTCAGCAATATTGACACCACGGAGCAATGGAAACCCTCACACAGCTATGACAAAACTTGATCAGATGAGTTGAACCTTCCAGCATTAACTTTTCCCAAGCACAGAAACGTATCAAAATGCACTAACCTGTTTTCCCAGATAGCCTTCTCCTCTTGGGATCTGGTTTAAAAACAAAGCAGCCCTAGAGAATAGCAAAAAAATATTAACTTCAGTAAGAGCATCAATCTCACTGGCTCCTGAGGCCACTTTGTTCTCTCTCTTCTGTGCTCTGTTCAGCCAACAATTTGAACTGAACTGTCACCATCTTAAGGATATCAATTTGCACATTGTCTCTTTATATTCCCTTTTCAAGGTGGAAAACTAGCAGAAGCAGTATCCCAGCATATTTGGAAGCAAATTTTTCATCTTTCCATTACGTTCTTCAGTTTAACCATCAACTAGAACAGCGGCAGATTATTTCAATGTCTCATAATCTTCAACAGGTTTATAGTTAAGAGGAAACAGCTCCCTGGGGACACCTCAACAGTTTTCTCAGTACAATTTCAGTTAAAAACAAAACAAACAAAAAAACCACAAGAGGCTGGGACACTGTAGTGGGTCTGGCTGAGCTGGTTTTCCACATAGCAGCAGTGTTTTTGTGCTGGGAGCTAGAAGGGTCTTGGTAACACCCCCATGTTGTGACTGCTCCTGAGCAGGGCTCGCACAGCACCAAGGCTCTTCCCAACATTCACCCACCCAGGGGGATGGGGTGGGCAAGATCTTGGGAGGGGACACAACCAGGACAGCTGACCCAAACTGACCAAAGGGATAT
>JAVSBS010003307.1:0-27515 GCA_033124195.1 Coracias cyanogaster
CCCCCCCCCCCCCCCCCCCCCCCATGGCAGTTACATCACTGTCACCACTGCTGCTGTGGAGCAGGCACTGGGGAAGTCCCAGACTGGACTCAGTGACAGATGGAAACTGGATTCAGGAGCTGGATTTTAGAACAGGATTCAGTAACACATGGATTGGGATTGAAGGCAAAACTGACAAAAGTCCTCCTGGGAGTCCTCCTTGGCCACTGAAGAAGAGGCTTGACCCTTGTGATCCCTAAACTTACACTGAGTATGTTGTACATGGGATGGAATCCCTTGATGGTCAGTTTAGGATCCCCTGTCCTGGCTGCTCCTCCCCACAGGTGCCCCCTCTTACTGCACAAGATTGAGGAGTGACTTTGGTCTGCACAGGAGCAAGTACAAGCAGGAGCCTTTCTGCACATCTCAATCCTTCGTAGTAACTCTAAACATGAAGCATTATTACTGCTAGAAGGAGATGCTATCTGCAAAAATACACCGTTAACTTCAGAAAGTACAGTTAATTGAGGGGACTGAGCTGAAAAGTGAAGTAACTGAACAGAATTAGTGCTGTTCTAACTCACACCAGGACAGTCCCCTTTATTCTATTCATGTTTTTTACTCTGAACATTCAAAATCACCATATCAGCAACTTACTTTTAGAAGTAATTCTGCAAAGTTGTCGTACCTTTGTATTATTGGAAATGTAGTGAAAATCTTCCCTCTTGCAGCCTCCCAACTCAGCTGGGTGAGAACGTCTGACTGCCCTGCCAGAGTGTTTCAAATCAGTCTGGGGTGAGGCAAGGCCATGCCACAGGAAGGCTCTCTGCAGGTGCCTCTTTCTGCTGGTCGGCTGCACCTTCACCCGGCCTTGGAGCCGGTGCTTGTGGAAGCAGTAGTGGAGCCATTTGAGAGAAGACTGAAAAGCTGGAATACTCTCACTTTAATTTATTTGCTTTCCTTTATGTGCGTGGGGGGTTTTGTTGTGGTTTTTAATATGTTTTGTTTGCTTGTTGTTTTGTCATGTTTGTTTGTTTGTTTTTTAAGACCAAATGTTCTGTGATTTTTTTTTTTTTTTTCTTTGGGAGACTTTACTTTGTCTTCTGCACATTAGTAACTTTGTCATCTTAATTTTTCTTGCTGATCATGTGCTGCACTGTGCATACCTAGTGTGGAGGTAGGGGCTATAATATCATTCTTCTTCTCTATTTTATTAATCATTTCTATCCCCTTGCACAAATCATTTTTACAGTTGTAGGATTTCTCTGGCTGGAAAATAAAGTAGCTTCCTCTCCTTCCAGGAGAAAATTAACCAAAATTTATGGGTTACGGATGCTTCAGTCCTGGAGGTGCTCAAGGGCAGGTTGGATGGGGTTTTGAGCAACCTGGTCTAGTGGGAGGTGTCCCTGCCCATGGCAGGAGGTTGGAACTAGATGATCTTTGACGTCCCTTCCAACCCAAACCATTATATGATTCTACATATATGTGTGTGTATATATATTAATGTACCAAGAACAAACAAACTGTGCTCGGTAGTCAATACTGCCTTTGTGGAGTATTTTTCATTGTCACAAAAATCAGATTCACTTTACTGGTTGGTTAGGCTGTTAAACAAAAACAAGAGGTTGTGAAAGGAAATGAAGTGTTCTTGTTGAAATGATATGCATCTCTAGAAGGTAACATATAAAAGTATTCAATCAATCATTTAGGTTAGTGGGAGGACCTCCATGTACATAATTTAATGCAAAAATAGTGCTCTCATCAGCTGATTGCTCTGGATTCTCTCTCTGGTATGATGATTACCTGGGTGTGGCCTGACATGAAAAAGCGAAATTTACATCAGTGTTTTCATTTCCCCCAAATTTTATTAAAGAATAGAGGGCTCACTTATTTTTCAGTATATTTAAAAATTCTATGAGAAATTCTGTTTCTCATAGAAGTCTGGTTGGTTTCTTCTGTGATGACACCTGTTCTCTTCTGGGCAGCAGTTAGCTAATAAAATGGAATTTTTCCTTAATCTTAAAAACATAGTATGTTCCCCATGAGAACAAAGCCACATTTTGCAGTATCAGCATTTCTGGATTGCTGAGATTTCTAGTTTTGAGCATTCTGCATTTAGTTGCTAGTTATCACGGGTTTACTGGTATTGGCTGATGATCAGTACCTTAATCAGGAGTATGGGTTGCATATTTACAGCAGATCATACTGCCTTCCTGTGGTCATAGAAAATATGATGTAAAACTTACAAAGTAAACATAACTTGCTCTTTTAGTACCCTTTTGCTTTGTAGGGTAAATATGGTAGAGAACCACAAATCATTATGAACATAAGAATTACCTGTGTGCATCTGAGCGCAAAAATTTTCTAAATGTGTTTAGCTAAACATCAAACTATCTGTTGGTGATCACTATATCCATTTGAGATTCTGTACACTGTATGGAGAAGAACAGTGCTGCTGTCTCCAGGAAATTATCCTCCACATTCAGGTTACACCTTGGACAATTTGTTTCTGGTCCAAAGCTACTGAAATAAATGAAAGAACTTCAGGATCCAGGGTCCTACACATGCAGCAGACAAAAGGGTTGCTCAGCATCCTTAGCGAGCAAAAGAATGCGGAGATGTACAAGAAATATGTGTATTTATGTGTTTCTATATCTGTTTATGTTGAAATCTTTCAGTCAGAATTAATGCTAGATATGTTTCTTTTACAAGTTTCAAAGTGCCAGTCAGTGCTTTCATTTTATGATGGCCTGTAAATAGCTTTAAATCTATTTCAGGTTGGTTATAAATAAATTTCCTGCCCAGAAGAGAGCGGGTCTTATCACTGAAGAAAAGAAGCAGACTTTCCCCAACATCTAGTATGATACATCCTCTGAAATGCTTCTCTAGATTTTAATCTGCAGTGAATGAGGTAGCATTACTGGCTTTAGCATCTCTTGAAGGATGAAGAGGGCTCAAGGCAATTCCCATCCAGACCCTCTCTCTTGGCAGAGTACTGACTCCCTTTGTCTGTAGGAACTAGACATCTTCCTCATCAGCATCAGGTTTAGATGATATTGTTGTATGCTACAGCAGATATAATAAAAGATACCAGACTGTGTGTGGGTGCTGGGTGCATGGACTCTGACCTGCTTGCCCCAGCACCTCAAGGACTTGTTGGCTGCTGAGGAGCAAAACCTTCCTCAGCCTTATGTCCAGCCAGTGAAGCGCAGGATAGTTTGCTTTCCAGAAATGGGAGTCACACAGCAACTCCCAGCTTCTCTTAAACAACACTTCAGGGTCTTTGCGAGTCAGTGAAGAATAAGCACCGGGTAGAAGATGGGAGGTGTTGCAAGCGTAACTTCTGTTAGTTACATCTGGCATTATTGTTGTCTCTGAATGATAGGGCCCGAGCAGGCATCTTTTTGCATTTTGGTATCCAACAAACCAAATTAATTCCATTATCTTTTATGGAGAGTTTGCGCAGGAACAGTTTTGATTGATGGGTTACATCTGTGGCTGCTGACTGATTAGCAGCATGATAGATGGAGCTTCATTTACAGGGATTTGCTTTCATTCATGAGGAAAAATGAAAGGTTTCTTTCCGGCACATTTTTTGCATTAAAACTTTTTGAAGTGCTCAACAAATAGCAGGCTTTGATTTCCATTTGTTTAATGCCTATGATAATTAACATTTATGTGAGAACATTCTAACCAAATGTTCTAGTTTTTCCTCCATTCAAATAATAATTTTTTGCTTTAGCTAAAGAATTTAATTGGTATATATAATAATCCTGATATGGGATTTCTTTTGTTGTAGCATGAGAGGAAACTGTTTCTGAGGAATGATAATTGATGCTTTTTCTGGACTTCATTAATTTATAATTAGCAATGTGCCTAATGGTACATCTAGTCCACTTACTACAGATAGGCTCTGTCTCCTGTCCATTGTCTCATGGTGTGAGTGGAGAGGCTTGTGTGTGAGTCTTGAAATTTGAAATAAGTCCAGGTTCCTTTTTCATCATACAAAGAATATCTGGGCAGATACTCAACCAGGTTAATTAGCTGAACATTTTTCAGTGCAAAATGACAAGGCTGGATCCTTAACCCAGCCTGTCTTTGGGGAGTGGATTCCAAACCGTATCTATTCCTTCATGGCTTATAGGAAATGATAAGATTGGGAAATCAAGAAATGGGGCTGAGTGGCAGCAAAGCAAAAGAGATGACTATTTAGTGATACTGGTACTAGTTTATGTTGGGAGGTGCATCCACCGTTATTACAGCTCCATTTTTTACTTCTCCATTTCATCCTGTATCTGTGGTCCTCATGTCCAGGTTCTGGTGCAGGCTCGCCTCTGGCAGCAGAGGTCTTACAAAACCTGTCCTGCAATGAACGTTGAAGATTTGGTTCATGCCAGGCTTGCTCCACATAAGCCTTATCAGTATAAATAGGGGCCAGGACAGTTTTTTCTTCTTGTGCTACTTGTTCACATCCTTTCCTTCGAACAGGAAGATTCTGTTGTGATTAGAGCACAGCAGACTCTCAAGATCACTGTTCAAGGGCAGAACTAGCAAATCTGGGGTGATCCCAGCAGCAATAATGTTACAGAGAGACTTAAAATTTTGTCAATGAAAAATTTGGAGAACACTTAACGTAATGAAAAAAATGCAATTCCAGTGACTCAAGACAGAGATATTTCGTTGAAATGTGAGGTGGAGGTGAAGATGACAGCAGTCATGCCTCCAAAACCTGAAAAGGATCACAAGCTATGATGTGCTTGGATAAATTTGAGCTAGAATTTTATCCACCAGTTTTGATAAGCTAAGGAGGCTTCCCTCTCCAATTTTCCTCCCAGCCTTTATCCAGAAGAGTAGGGCAGAGAGGTTCCTTTCTGCATGGAACAGAAAAAGAGCAATGGCCTTGTGTGCTGTCTCTAAGTGTTATTTATTTAAGAGCCAGAACACAGGCAGGACAGTGGGTGTGCAGAAGTCCACTACTGTCATGTAAGTTCTAGTTAAGGTGCGTTCTGCAGCTGGGAGAGCAGAAGATGTATTTTCTCAGCTGTTGAGCGGAGTACAGCTCATGAAAGGAGTTGGTTTGTTGCTACAGTTGGTTGCGGAGAGCACATTTACTCTCTCGAGGGACAGATTTGGATCCTGTTGAGTCATAAAGGAAAAGAGTTTGATCTTCAGTCTTTCTGGGGAATTTGCTACATTGTGAAAATCATGCCTTTTGAGGGAAACATGTCAAGATTCACAGTCTATTTCTGGGGAAATCCTGATTGTAGGCAGTAACTGTATGTGGTGTGGATCAAAAGAGGTGTGTTGACTGAGCTGAGGGTAAAAGCTGTGGAGAGACTGAACAAAATTAGTAAGAGACGTAAAATGTTCACTGTAAAATACATGTTGTTTTCACCTCATCAGCAGATAGAATTTCACTCCTAATCACGATAATGACAAGGCCAGGATACGTTTACTGAAAAATTATTTACTACAAACTTAAGGTACTGGTGTTTTGTTTTGATACTTATTTGGAATTAATTGGCAGGCTGAAGCAAACACCTCTGAGTTAGTCTGGAGGGTCTGAAATCAAATTCTTCAGAGGTTGAAGTTCAACTGATGCAACAGGTCCTCTGGCTTGTGAGCAGTTTTGCTTCACAGGTAGACTGGAAAACCATGATGCAGTTCCCTTTGGCCTTTCCTCAAGGAAAACAGTTGTTAATTATTTCCAAATTGGCACAAAGCAGTGCCCAGGGCAGGAAAGGCCGCTTGCTAAACTGTCAGTTAAATAGTAGGCTTTCTTTTGCCTAATTTATATTTTTTTGGGGGGGTGAGGGGATTTTCATTTTCAATTGTTCCAAAAGAGCTGCCTGAAATAGGTCGATAGTACCTAGCTGTGCCTCTCTAAAATGCCTGGATGCTCCAACCACCATGCTTTCCAACAAGAGGAGATTTGTGTTGCTGATTGTCACTGCTTCAGGCAGAGGAGGTCTGAAGTACTGGCAGGGCTTGCGCATAATAAAAGACTGGATTAAGAAGACAAACCAAAAGCCTAAATCTGTTGTTTACAGAAAGTTCTATGTGGCATTGTAGCCATTTCATTGGGTAAAGAAGAAACGGGGAGAGAGGATCAAAGAAAAGAGATGCTCAGATTTTGCATGCCACTTGTCTTTGAGGTTGCAGCTGGTTTTTTCCTTTCCTCTGGGAAGAAGACTGGAGTATCCTGGAGGAAGATTAGGGAAAGAAAGAAGAGAGAGAGAGAAATGTAATCCAGGACCTTAAAAGGATGTTTTTTGAGGAGCACCATTATGAGACTGTACAGGGATATGTTCTGCTTGAGCTACTTACGGTTTCTCACTGCGAAGTATCTAAATAATGGGGAGCATTAAATGAGGGATTTGTTTCTTCCTGAGAGGGAAGGGAGGAGCACAGCTCTTTAAGTAAATGAGGAAAAATTATTTGCTTTTCTCATCAGAGCAGCTGCCAGTATTGACAGTGTTCATGTGAGCCCAGAGCACTGATGTGGTGCTGGTGATGGCACTTGGGGCAGGGCTGTCCCTGGCATCTCCTGAGGCTGTCTCGGCAAGTGTGCGGCTGCTCGAGGTGCTGTGGAGCTGAGGGACACACTCCACCTGCCTGCTGCCAAAAGAGTTCTCTCTCTGGAAATTAGTTCATAACTTATGAGCTCTGACAGGTTTTTGTTGGCTGTCCCTTGGGAAACATTTTTTGAGTGGCTGATGCTGAGTTTTGCTTTAATCTTTTCCTCAATTTTTTTTGGCTGTTGTGGAAATAGCTGGGTTATTTAATTGTGGTTTTGAGGTGCCTTATAGTCACCTGAAATTTGGTGATGTAGAAAAAAAAAAAAAGTGTATCAATAACAAACACACTCATTTTCACTAAAGAGTGAGGCTCCTTCCGCAACAGAGCTGTGTGACCCTGGCCCAGCTGCAAGTTCATGCTGAGTCTCCAGTGCGTGATCACTGCACTTGCACCGCCCTGAAGGAAACTGAACCTTAGTTGGTTTGTCAGGGACTCCATGGCAGTGTGTTTGGTGTGTTTCAGCTGCTCTAGTCTCCACATGCAGCTCTTTTGCTGAGCTCTCCGTTGCCAGCGTGTCAGAGCTGGGATGAGGACCTTGTCCTGGCCGTGTGCACTGGGCGGGACAGTGTTTCTCTTTGCCTCCTTTCCCCATGTGAGTCATTTCTCTCTTGCTCCTCTGCAGCAGCCATCCTCCTTCTGAGTCACTTTGGATCTGCTGCAGTGGCGACTCCCAGTGACGCAGAATTTCAGTCTTCAATGAGCCAGGTACCTGCCCTGTTCTTTTGGGCTGGTCTGGGGCAAGGGGAAGCACTGATACCATAGACCCAAGATACAACTCTCCCCTCCTGAGCTCTGCTCTGTCCTTCACTTGGAAAAAGGCTGTCTTCACTATCCAGGACTTAAAAAATGGCTTCAGAAGCCACACATTCTGGAAAAATGCGTCCCAGAGCTGCCTGGTCACTGTTGCTAATGCTTGGCTACTTCAGCTGAAATACTTTGGGTGATCCTTTTCCATTACTGCAGCATATTAGGTTCTTGTTTGGTTTTAAGCATGGAGAGTGTCCTGTAGAGCATTGGGAGCATCTCTGCCCGGGCCACTTCTGCTGGGAAGGGAGATCTGATCGGAGTCGCTTTGGGAATGTGTGTGAGTTTTGGTCACGTGCTGCTTGCTCCTTGTTTGTCCCACTCTTGGGTTCTCTGTTGAATTAGGTAATGATCCTCCAGACTACAAAATGTTAATTTTTTTTTTTAAAGCTTTTGCATGAAAAGGGGGTTAGCAGTAACTGAATTCTTACTGAAAATAAAGCTGAGGAAAAGCGCCTGCAAAAGCTATGACTTCTGAAAACAGGCTGATTTTGCCAAGAACTGGAGTGTTGACAACACTGAAGTGACTAAGCATCTCGTGCTTTGCTTTCAATAAGGAAAAGCAGCTCACTGAATTTGGATTTACACTGTTTATCCCACTGCTCTTCTCTTTCTCCTCAACCCTGATGGCCCAAATGAGAAGGCTGGATGCAGATCATCTCCAGAGTCAGTAATTAGCAGGCAGAAGTGACTGGATCTGAGCATGTTGCATTAGAGCGGTGAAGGAAACCCTTCTCTGCTCCTCGTTCATCCGATTGGTGAATAGCACTTCAGTTAGCTCTGCTGGCGTGATGGGCTGGGAACAGCCAGCAGCAATCCCTTCCAGCGCTTGCTGAGATCACAACTTTCCAGATTGAGAGGGTGTGAAAGGAAGAGGTAATCCATGGGCTGGCATGGCCAAGCCAGGAGGGACCGGGCTCAGTGGTTCTTTCTGCTTTTTGTACAAGAAAGGACTCTCACAAATTTCCATTTTTCTCTTGCATTTAAAATGGACTGTTTTTAAATGGATATTTCCTCCTGTCTCCTCCCTCTTCCTTCCGTAGTCTAAACTGTGACCACAGCCATTTAAGAGCTGCTGGCAGCTGCTGCACCAGAGAGGTCTGGCTGCAAAGAGGTGCTAAATCACATGGGCTAGAGAAATACCTTCAATGTGGATGTCCAGAAGTGACTGCTGTCCTTCCTGCATATGCCTTCACCACTGTGATAGAGATTCAACATAAAATCCAGCTGGCAGCTGGTCACAAGTGGTGTCCCCAGGAGTCAGTGTTGGGGTCTGTTCTTTTTAATATCTTTGTCAATGATCTGGATGAGGGGATCGAGGGACCATCAGTAAATTTGCCAATGATGCCAGGTTGGGTGGGAGTGTTTGTCTGATTGAGGGTAGGAAGCTCTGTAGAGGGATCTGGCCAGACTGGATGGATGGGCCAAGGTGAATGGTATGAGGTTCAACAAGGCCAAGTGCTGGGTCCTGCACTTGGGCCACAACAACCCACAGCAACACTCCAGGCTTGTGGAAGAGTGGCTGGAAACTGCCCAGCAGAAAAGGACCTGGAGGTGTCAGTTGACAGCTGGCTCATCCCTGTTGCACAGGTGGCCAAGAAGACCACCAGTATCCTGGCTTGTAACAGTAATAGTGTGGCCAGCAGGACTAGGGCAGGATTGTCCCCCTGGACTTGGCCTGGTGAGGCTGAAGCATGAATCCTGGGTTCAGTTTTGGGTCCCTCACTCCAGGAAGGACATTGAGGTGCTGGAGCATGTCCAGAGAATGGCAACAAAACTGGGGAAGGATATAGAGCACAAGTCTAGTGAAGGGTGGCTGAGGGACCTGGGGTTGTTGAGCTTGGAGAAAAGAAGGCTCAGGGGAGACCACCTTGCTCTCAACAACTCCCTGAAAGGAGATTGGAGCCAGGTGGAGGTTGTTTTCTTCTCCTAAGGAACAACCAATAGGGCAAGAGCAAACAGCCTCAACTTGCACAAGGGGAGGTTTAGGTTGGACATTAGGAAAAATCTCTTCACCTAAGTGTTGTCAAGGCCTGACCCAGGCTGCCCATGGCAGTGGTGGAGTCCCCATCCCTGGAGGGGTTTCAAAACCATGGAGATGTGGTGCTGAGGGACATGGTTTAGTGGTGAGCTGGCAGTGCCAGGTTAACAGTTGGCTTCTTCCAACCAAAACAATTCTGTGATCACAGACCAGGGTTGTGTTTAGTCCCTGGTTGTGTACAGCCTGAACCTGAAGGGCCAATCTGAACTGGCTAGTGCTGGGAGACAGGAGAACTGTTCGTAGCTGCTCTGTGAGTTGAAGAACTTGCTTTGTCCACTGCATTTGCTTTCCTACAGCTTAGCAGGTAGACAGACTCTTCTTTCTTTGTATGCACAAATGGGTGTAGATCAGTGGATGATCTCAGTGGCTAATCCTCATATTTGCACCCAGCAAGGAGTGTCCTCCCAGTACATGGCACAGGGGGGATCGCAGAGCTGTCTGCCACGTTCTGCTCTCACATCAGACTTGCGTCTGACCCTGCACACTGTTCAGAAGGAGATGATGTGTATCAAAACACTATTTCTATATTTACCATCCTTGAAAAGGGCAATTTAGTGAGAAATTGAGAGGTAGGATAGAGAAAATAGTTGTTTTATCTAAACCTGTTTGCAGGGACCTGCAGCTGGTTAAATCACAGGCACATCTTCAAAGCTGGAAGCCAGTGGGTCCCCACGCAGGTATTGTCCTGTGCAGTAGGCTGAATTTTTTCTATTTATTGCTTTGTGTTTATAAATGCCTTTTTATTCCATGAACATTTGAAAGGATGCTCTTGATCCTGTGGTCTATTCTACACATGCACACCTTCTGCAGTTGTTCTGCTATCTCTGGGGCAACCTTCATGCAGAAAGATGGGGTTTATGTGAAGTCTTTGAAGGAGAGTGCCTCTTGTCACCTCTGCTTACCTAGAATAAGCTTTCTTGTTCAGCACTGAAACAAAGCCATCTGGAAAAAGAATCTTACAATAAATTACTCCTTGTAATTTAAAGAAGTTGCACATTTAAAATCCCTAGATCTGCTGTGGGAACATACTGGTTTCATCAACATTTTCAAGTAATACAGCTGAACTGTTTTAATCAAGTCAACATTCTTCCTTTTGACTTTATGTTATGGCTTTGATTGAAGTAAATCACTCTGAGCATATTGTTTTGCAAAAATGTCAGGATTTATAACTTTTTGGCCCCAAATTGAATTGAAGTAAGCATTTTGAAATCTTGTTTTGTTCTACCCATTTCCCCTGCCAGGAGACAGGAATATGAAGTTTTTCAGCCAGTGCTAGTTATAATTTTGATGATTGCTGCTGTTAGCCTTGGATGTCCTGCCACACAGATACTGACTTCATCTGCAGTGCGAAGCATTCTCATTTCCTTTTCCAAGAAGATGTGCCTGTATTTTATGTTCCTTCGGACTCCTACTTCTTTAAGCTGGTTTTCCATAAGGTGCCTTTGCTTTGCCTTTCCTAGGAATCATTTTTAAGGGAGTTGTCAAATAAGAGACTCCTTTGTGATCTGACCATCCTGTATTTACTGCTGATTTACCTCACAGGTTTACTTCTGTTGACTTTGAGGGACTTAAACCCAATCCAGAGCATTGGCCCTCCCTTGCTTGGGTAGTCATGCTTTCTCAGGACACATTGTGTGCACAGGACTGGCAACAGCTACTTTAACAGTGGCCTAATGCAATTCCACTAAAGCCAAGAGAGTTAGTACTTGAACCAGAGAGCAGGATATGCAGCACAGCAGGTTAGGACACCCCACAAAGGATATAAATTGAAGCCTTCTGGGTCATGAAGCACTTATCTTGCTGTAGAGCTCTGTAAAGCTCTCAACAGGGACTTTGAAGAACCTTTATTTTAGGTGTGCAGGGCTTAATTAGTTGTGACATCTCCCCTGACTGAGCAGCAAAAGTCAATGACATTGGTAAAAGTGGGTGAAGGACAGAGTTGAGAGTAGAAAGACCTAGTTCTCATTTAGGTGAAGTCCTTGCGTGTTGTCCCAGTTGTGTAAAAGGACATTAAAGAAAGCATTAAAATAGTTCATGTAAACAGATTATTACAATGATATCTACTGGTATGAAACTCCTCCAGAGATAGTGCATTTTTTACCCTCTTGGTGTAGACACCTTCATCTCAGCTCCAGCTTTTGATGCCATTACCAAGTAATTAGCTGCTGTCTCTGGCGCATCTGTTCAGCACTGGGGAAGAGCATCAATCCAGAGGCAGTTGTATATCAGCTGTGTGGGATGGCAAGAGCCAGCCACACTGTTTACAGGGATGAGCTTTCTCTGTGGGACTCAATAGTTGTGTCTGTGTGATTCACTCCAAGCTGTTTGTCTCTGTGCCTAAAGTAGATACTGTTTCTTTGATAGGCAAGTTTATGGGTTGGTGGTGGGAGCGATGGGTGTGGGGAACAGATGGAGAAAATGCAATGGTTTAAAGGAATAAAAAGAGATGCTTTTGTTGGAATCATTATGCCAGAAACAAGGGGCCTCTGATGAAGGAGAATGAGCCTGAGGATAGGGAAGATTGTGGTGTTATCGACAGGAAAAGGGTTCATAAGGATTTCAGCCTTATCAGCTTGAGGTTGGTAGCTTGAGGAACCAAATTTTGAGGGCTGTGGAAATTATGAAAAGAGAGAGGGTACAGAAGGACCAGTGAGGCATTGAGAAGGAGGGGTGAGAGGCAGGGAGCAGGGACAGGCTTGCTGCAGGAGAGGGGATGTGAGCTCTCTGGGCCTCTCCATGGGTGAGAGGAACAGAGGAAAAACTGGGGGTGATCTGCACAAGTAAATGAACCCTTGGACAGAAAGAGACTGCAGATGAGGAGGGGAGGAGTTCACTGTACAGGTAGCTGTACATCAGAGTTTTGACCAAGGGACTTACATGCACTGAAGCATTAAAGCCAGGAGATACCAGTGGGAGGGAATGGTGACTAAACCCTGCTGTGAGACTCTTACAGAAGCAGCTTATCATTAATTGTCCTTCCCTTCATTATTTTCCAGCTAAAGCTGTGTAACAATTACAAATTTGGATTACCTGTAAAAGCTGCTGAAAGTAGGGTAAATTATTGATTCCCTGGCCGGATTCTGAAGAATTAATTTCAGCACCACGTAATGAAAATTCTTTCTATGAAATCCTAATTTTGAGAGCAAGTCTGAGAAAGTGAGATTCTTCCAAGCCATTACTAGACCTTCTAATAATTTTTTTTCAATCAGTAGCCTTTAGCCCACTCAATGTAATACACTCAAATTAGTAGTAGGAAACCTACATGTTTAAGAATTGTATTGCTGTACAATGTACTGAAGTAATTGAAATTCCAGGGCTGTGGAAATTCTTAGCACAGTTTGTCCATATCTTATCAGAACAGGCACGCTTTTCCCATGGCCTGGCTGCTCTCCAGCAGTGCTGGAGCAGACCTGTTGGAAGCCCAGTTTGAATGGGAGAAGTAATCTTTCTGAATGGATTTTTCTGGCAGGATTCCTGTTGCGTGTGTGGTTTATTGTTCCTGGTGATGTGACTACAATTTACCCCCTAGATAAATGTTTCAGGTTCTTTATTTTTTTTGATTATAGGAGGGGTTCTGGAAAAATAATCAGATTGCTGATTCTATAGGCAAACGTTTTTTTCCTGTTTTAACTATTTTTCCATGTTAATTGTGTAGCTTTTTGAGCATGCTTTTGATATAAAAGACATCAGTTGATTTACTTTAATTCTTGAACTTTTCTATGGTCAAAGGGCTTAGTAATTAAAAAGCAAACAACTTTCTTCTCCTCAATACATTTAACACAGTGTTATTATACCAAGTGTTATTATTAAATTTTTTTCTGTTCTTAGTGCAGTAATTCGCTATAAAGTATTACTAGTGTTGTCAAAGATAGAAGTGGTTGCCAATGGTGGTGTATCCTCACTTGGTAGAAACATCCACTGCATAGACAGTCATAGCTCTGGTGAAGTCAGTCAATCCCTCTGTGCATTACAGGTTTGCTGTGCAGCTAGACCAACTTCTGAGAGCTGAGGATCTGGCCTCTATTATGTATTACAGGGTACCTAATATGATGTTTAACCACACAGGAAACACAATATACAAAGAAGTTCTATTTTAGTGCTTCTGGGGCAAACAAAAATCACTGTTAATGCCGAATACTGCAGTGCAAAATATTGCTCAGTGGGGGAAGGAGGCAGAAAAAACTCTTGTTTTGAGTTAAAATGTGTACAGACAAATTCTCATGTCTCAAGGCTAAGTTTTGTCTAAGATCCTTAAGATGTGGGCCCTTGTAATAAAAATATAAAGAATAATTATCTTAAACTTGTATCTGCAGAGGAAGAACTGTGTATTTACTTACTATCTGCCAAAAAATCTTTCTCTTTTTAGCTAGAAAGATTAACAACAAGGAACTGAAGTATAAAGGCCTTCTTTTTATCAAAATTCACATTTTGTGAACTGATCCAGAAGAGAACAGTCACAACCTTTTTCTTTTTCAAAATGGGGGTGGAAGGGGAAGCATGCAACTTCGAACTTAGTGCCTACAATGCTTGGAAGACATTATGATTAATTTTGTACTTAGGTTTCCAGATGTTGGTTCTTGTCCCAGCTTTTAAAGACCTCTAATGTTTAACAGGATATGTGCTGAGTCTTTAACAGAGTTTTCTTTCATAACTCTAGGATCGATGAGAAAAGGTAACTTGGGAAAACACTGGAGACTTGGAGCAGAATCTACAGCCTTCTAGGCAAAAACCCCAACATTAAATGTGCAAGTTTGGACTGGAGCTCTGTTTCTTTGAGAAGACTATGGATAGGTACCAGAGCTGGCAGCAGAGCTGTTGCAACGCCATCCTCCTTGTGCTGCTGTGGACCAGCGTTTCCTGTGCACAGAGGGACTGCACAGGTGTGGAATGCCAGCCCCTGGACAACTGCATCGAGGACGTGCTGGAGCCTCGTGAGTGCTGTGCCACGTGTCTGCAGCGTGGATGCACATGCGAGGGCTACCAGTACTACGATTGCGTCAATGTGGGCTTTATCAATGGCAAAGTACCTGAAGGGCAGTCTTACTTTGTGGACTTTGGAAGCACAGAGTGCTCGTGCCCCAAGGGAGGAGGCAAGATCAGCTGCCAGTTCATGCTGTGCCCAGAGCTGCCCCCAAACTGCATTGACGCGGTGGTGCCAGCTGATGGGTGTCCTCAGTGTGGGAGAATAGGTTGCCTCCACGAGGGCCAGAAGTATGTAGCAGGGCACACCTTCCACATGCCCCCCTGCAAGGTCTGCCATTGCCCAAACGCTGGTGGTGAGCTGATGTGCTACCAGCTTCCAGACTGCAACACCTTTGCATTAAACACTGTAAGCCCAATAGATGCTGAAGACAGCGAACCAGAGAGGCACTACGATGATCCCTACAGCTATGATCAGGAGGCACCAGAAGGAGACAATGCCCAGGTGGAGTCTCCAAAAAAATACAGGAGTTATTCATCCCACCTAGAGCAAGAGAGCATCAGCCAGGAGCAAAGTGAGGACTATGACTACCTACCAGCCAGCATTGCTCCTTCAGCCCTGCCTCCGGATGATCCATACACCAAGGAAACAGCTGCACCACTCACCACGCCACTGCCTAATATCCCTGCTGAAGTTCGCAGTGCCATGGAAAGAAGTGAGCGAAAGAGGGTGCCCCGCACCACGGCAGCATCCCTCCAGCAAACAACACATAAGGAAGCACCAGTAACTACCAGTGCTCCTCTGGAGCACAGCATGGGCACCACTGAAACACTCAAGCACCTGGAGGAATTGGAGAGGACACCAAAGGGGAAGCAGTGGGACAAAGAGAGGCATGAGCAAGAAAAAGTCCCTCACTCTAAAATGAAAAAGCATGCCAGAAAGGAAGACCCAGAGAACAGCATGTATCTAGGCTTGAAAGAGGTGAATTTAACAGAGCCGAGCTGGTCAAAATCTTCCCATGAAATGCACAAAGGAAACACGTTCCCCAAGGTAAAGTTCAGTGCAACAACCTCTCCTCCTGTTGCTCTAAAGGAAGACCGTAGCCAGTCATCCCAAAAGCAGTCACAGACACTTTATCGTTACCATCCCGAGGAAGATGGGGACCCCAACTCTATTCATGCTAACCCCAGGTTACCAGAAGGTAAGATCTACTGGCAGTGTAGATGGCTAGAGAACATTTATTCATAATAATGTTCGGTTCTCCTTACTGCTCCGCATGGATGTGAAATCAAGCAAACCTCCAGTTACTTTCTTTAATGTCTTTCAGAAGATGGTTTGTGTTTCATTTGACAGAATAGATACCATTTCACTATTGTCTAACTTCCTTTGATTTTGCAGGCTGTGGATAGTGTTTGCTGCTATTTTAACTTTACCTCAGATGATGATTTGTTAAACTCCAACTGATTCCTTCCATTACTTGCTTTTAATTTCTAATATTATGTTAGAGAAACATTTTACTCTACGCAAAAGGATTTAATTAGTTATCTGCCTGGGTCCCCCAGTTACCAGCTGAATGTTATTACATTTGTAGCTTTTCTCTTTTGCTAGGGAGGAAGTGAGGCAGGTGTGCTTCTACTTTTATTTACAGCACTTGTAATATTTATCCTATCGTTGAAAGTCTGCCTAAGATCTTTAGTATAAGAACTTGATAGATAAGCTCAAATGCCCTTGAGGACTAGTAGGGAGAAAAAGGACTGCTACTTGCTTTGGTTTTTTGGAGCTGGAAGTTTATGGTGTTTATGATCAACTGTGTCAAGTGTACGTATTTCCTCCCTACTTCTGGATTCCTCTTGACATCTGCACTGAATGCTGATTATATGCTTTATGCAGTGCTCATTACTATAACGAATGCAAACTTCATTGCTATAAATTAGGACGTACATAGCTTGTATTTCCAATTCATTTTTCATCAAATTAAGAGTAACATCTCCTTTTTCAAGATGTGGCACAAAATGTTCCCATGAGACTCAGATGTATAATACTTGCAGTCTGAGTAGAGAATACGGATTACTCCTTAGACAGTGATATTTCTTCCTGGGTTATCGAGGTAGCCCTTAAACATTTTGAGCTGCTTACTCCATCCTCCAGATGCCTACTCCTACTCAAGAAGTTTAAGGGAGATAGGAGGAGAGCAGATTTGGAGCTGAGAGTCTAGGTCCCAACACAAACAGCACTTCATGACTGTTGACCAAAGAAAAGTTTTATGAGGTCCATGAATGGAGATGACATTTTTCTTTTCATTTCCGCTTATGTTATAATTGTAAATATTGACCTCTGAATCAGTGGCAGCAGCTGTAATCTGAGTCAGACCTTGACTTCTTGATTTCACCAAAACAATGCTCTAGATACCAGCCTTGCCTGAAGAACCTCACTGCGTTGTAGGAGCACACCAGGAAGCAGTATTTTAATGCAGCTCCTCGAAATGAGAAGACATTAGCTGAGCGCACATAGCGTCCAGAGGGATGCCACCAGGACGTTAAGACTTTCAAAAGTTAATGGGTGCTGGCTGTATTTTACTTTTAGCTCCTTTTGTTATGTGAAGGATGAAGCATAAAGGGGTAACTGGGTTATTATCTGGGGGGAGTAGTGAACTCATTCCAGCCTTCCAGTTTGTGTAACCTGAATAAGAGGATCTGTCCGTGACACCTTCATCTGCTTTGTGCAAATGCCAGTGGCAAAAAGCATCTGCCTACGTGGTGCACTGAGTTAATCTACAGTCAGATTTTCTGCTGCTTAGTTTTACCGCACAGTTTAAGCACAGCCTACCACAAAATCTAATCTGAGCTGTGCATGATACATGGGTCTGAGTTAGGACTAATATGCAATAACCTGTTTGCTGATCTAACTTGAAAGCAATGTATTTAAAATTAAATTGCTTTTTTTTTTTTCCTCTCAAAAAGGAAAGATGGATGGATGATCCAGAAATTTTCAGTGAGAGGGTTTAAGAAAGTCTATTGGGGTTGAAGTGTTTAGCAGCAGAGCTAACTGCTACACTTTAGAGTATTCTTGGGTGATTTCCAGTCTGTGATTCCTGGAACTGCTTGGCTGAAACAGATCCTGTTGAAGTCTGGATTAGGTTGTGATACCTGTTGGTTAGGAGCAAGATGTGGTGGATGTCACGTCAGGCGTGAATTGTCTAGCCTACAGAAACAGGCTTGGAAATCACTGGATGCCATTTTTGCCTCAGCTGAGATAAATATATATGTAATTTCATTTAAGAGAGCTCATTGTGGCCTTCCAGTATCTGAAGAGGGCCTCTAAGTAAGCTGGGGAGGGACTTTGTACAAGTGCTTTTAGTGATAGGATGAGGGGTAATGGGTTCAAACTGGAGTAGGGGGCATTTAGATTAGAAATTAGGAAGAAATTCTTCACTCTCAGGGTGGTGAGACACTAGCACAGGTTGCTTAGGGAGGTTGTAGATGCCCCAACACTGGAAGTGTTCAAGACCAGGTTCAATGGGGCTTTAAGCAACCTGGTCTAGTGGGAGGGGGGCAGGGGGGTTGTAACTAGATGATCTTAGAGGTCCCTTCCAACCCAAGCCATTCTGTGATTCTACGAGGCTGCTGGTTCTGCCTTTGGCCCATGGAGCTGCTGCATGTCCTGGGAGTGAGCACCGGTGTCATTGCACCATGTGCATCACCTGACAGCTAGTGGCACGGGGGGCTTGGCCAGGCACCCCCTGCCCGCTCCACCATTCCCATTAGGAATAGCTGGTGGAAGCAGATGTGCAGAGGTTGTAAAGGAACTACAGAACCCTCTCCAAAAGTGAGGAATCTCCCTTGACACAGCGAGTGCCAGTGCTGATGTCTAGGGACTGCTGTATTTGCACTGGTTTTGTTGTTTGAATTGATGTGCTTGTGACTCATGTGAGTAGATCAATATGTTTCAAGTAATAAAACACATCCATCTTCTGTCTCTTTGACTCCTGAGCCAGTGAGAGAGAGTGAGGGAAGGTATTAGTCCGACTTGAAAGAAAAATTAATTTTGCCTTCAGATATAGGATGAAAACATAAATTTTGTACATGTATTTCTAACTATAAAATGGCATAATCTACCAGAATTGCCAAATAACTTATTTCTGCCCTCAAGAATCAGGAGCTTGATGTAAACTCCATTGACCTCCTAATTTTTAAAGCCTGCAAGGCTGTTTGACTGTTTCCTATCAAGGCTGCTGCTCTTGCAGTAAGATGTTGCCACACCTCTGGGTGTAGTTGGGCTTTTCCTTGGAGGCTGCACATGGGTCGCCCCAGGAGAGGCTTCAGGTCCTGTCCACGTCTTTGCAGTGCAAGATGAGCCAGCCTTCCTGCAGGCACAGAGCCGCTCATGTCCCAGAACAAGTAGGTGCCCCTGGGCCACCAGCTGCACCATTCACTGCTTGTGGCCTCCCACAGAATCCCAGCATGGGGGTGGTTGGAAGGGACCTCTGGAGATCATCTCGTCCGACCCCTCTGCTTCAGCAGGGACACCTAGAGTAGGGTGCCCAGGATTGTGTCCAGGTGGGTTTGGAATCTCTCCAGAGAAGAAGGCTCCACAACCTCTCTGGGCAGCCTGGGCTGGGCTCTGGCACCCTCACAACAAAGAAGTTTCCCCTCCTGTTCAGATGGAACCTCCTGTGTTCCAGCTTGTGCCTGTTGCCCCTTGTTCTGTCACTGGGCACCACTGACAAGAGTCTGACCCCATCTGCTTGACCCTCACCCTTTAGCTATTGATCAGCATTGACCAGATGCCCTCTTAATCTTCTGTTCTCCAGGCTAAACAGCCCCAGGGCTCTCAGACTTCCTTCCTTGAAAGTATCAATATGGTTATTGACATTTCATCTCAATTGCTTTCTTCTAGAAACATACATTTATTTAGGATCCCAAGTCATTGCAAGATACATTTTTGTGACTGTAGGGATGTTGTAGATTTTTTTGTTTTTCTCCAGAGTTTAGAAAAGTGTCAGAGGCTTCACAGAAGCATTGGCTGCCACTGAAAATTCAGCCCAAGTTAGATGGGTGCTGTATTTGTTCGTCCTATTAGCTGTATCCTGGCACCAGAAGTCAGCTGTGGTTGGATCCCTGATGCCTTTAGTTAAAAACTTGGCTTAATTACTTAGATTTTATGTATCTCACTTTGGTTTTATATGCATCTGACTTTTCACCTCTCAGATTTCTGATGGCTTGTATGTAATCCACTGGTGGAAATAACATGGAGTACTTTAGTGCTCAGGAAAGGTTAGTTTTGTGTTTTTGTTCTCTTTCTGCCTTTGTGCTTTGTTTTTCCTCTGTGTTTCAGTAGGACTCTGCAGTGCTGGCACATGCAAGCTTCCCATCTCACTGAGGCCCTGGGATTGTTGCCTTCCTGGCGAGGCTGCCCTGGGGTATGTGCTGGGGACAGAAATAACCCTGCATCTAAAAAGCTGCTGTTGTTAGACACAGGCACGTCCCATGAGATGTAATACCGCACTGTGCTTTGCATCAGCCAGCAGAAATGATCTATTTAGCATATTCACTTGTGGACTCCAGAGAATAGCTGTTTGGGGAATTTTTTCCCCTTTCCCTTTTTGGCCACTCTGAGTGTTTCTGGACAAGCCATTTTTGCTGCTTCTCTGGGCACTGTGTGAGGCCAGGCCCTCACTAGTGGCTCTCTGGGGCAACAGCAGTACTCATGGCCCCCAGGGAGGATGCTGCTGCTGTCACAGAAATGGGCTCTGGTGCAAACCCACTGGTCAACTGGAGACTCTGGGGAGCTGGTTTCCCTATTTGCAAGGTGGATAACTCAGCACCAGCTCCACAGGGCTGCCCAAGCCCCGTGGGTGCTCTCCTGTGCTGGCCCTTGGCACTCCCTGCTGTGGAAGTGCTCTGTGGGTGAGGGCACTTGTCACAGACCCTGAATATAGACTAAAGAGCAACCGTCTTCAGCAGCACACAGACCTGTTGAGGTTTCTGTGGCACATGCTATTACCTCATTCCTAAAGGAACTGTATGTGTAAAGCAGAGATAATTACTCAGCTAAGAAAGTGTAAATTAAGTACTTTCACCAAAGGAAGGGATAAGGTTGATGGAGGATATTATCTTTTTATACAGTCTCTTCCCAAAGATTGATCTTATCCTTATCACAGCAGCAAAGAGAGGGAGTTTTAATTTCTATATTCCTATTTCCTCATCCTAAAAATGCCCTGAACAGTGGAGGGTTGCATAAAACATCTTTAAAGATCTTACCGTCAAGTTTTGTATTCCCACTTTTTTCCATTTCCCTGTGCTCTGTCAGCAGAGTTGTTTCTTGGATAAATGTAGCTCAGGTAGCTAACAGTGTCACTGTGAATGTTCCATGTTTTGTGTTCGGGCTTTGGTGGGCTGAATAGTTGTTTGTGTCTAGCTGGAGCAGTTGTGTTTCAGAATGGAGGTATTTTTCCACTTAAAAAAAATCACCAGTTGTGGATGAGTTTATCATGGTCATTTTTAGCGATTGCTCTACAACTGAAGTAAATTGCACCGCGTAATATTTGCAAGCTGAGTGGATGTGAGAACGGCATTTATTGCATGGGAATCCTGATGAGGCTGGAGGTACTGGGAGGCTCTCATGTAACTTCTGAGGATGTAGCTGAGAATTCAACCATCCCATCTACTGCATGGTTGCTGATACTGAGGCTCATTAGGAAAGATGACCTTGAATTTCTGAATTAAGGATGAACAGGAAATGAGATCCATAAAGCAGACCTGCAGTGAGGGTTTTTGAGATGTCCCCTGAGCGCACCAACCCTTCATCCCTCCTCTTGCCACCATAAAATGCACTGGAGGTGGGAGAGCGCTATGGATGATGCTTCAGAAACACAAACTCCTATCTGCAATTACCTTGTATTTCTTGATACCAGGTGAAGTGTTATTTCTGTTTACTTGAATTACTGCAGGCTTAATCCTATGTTGTCTACTTTGTCCCAGTTCTTCCTGCAACAGCAAATCAGCTCTAGGCCCTCAAACTAAGATAAGTGAGGAATGAAAATAAAGCTCAGGAGAGTGGGATGCAGGGAGAAAAAGCCTTTGGGCCAGCAAGTTTGAGTCGGTATGAATTACAGCCCCAGCTGAGAGTGTTCAGTTGTCTCTTTGGTAGTTAAAGTTCTGAGACTGTAAGATTATAGAGGAAGATATCATGAAGGGGTATAGGGCAGGCTGAGATACTTAGAGAAAGAGGAAGACTATAATATGACAAAATTAAAAAGTGCTTTAAGAGACAACTGCAAAATAGATCTATCTGTTCTGCCAAAAATGGCATTCTTTCCTTACTAGGTAGCTAGATGCTAGTCTAGGAGGAAAATTAAAAATACAGCTATTTCCTAATTAAAAATACAACTATTTCCTAACTTTAAAATATCATGTATGGTATGTGATTGGCTGATCCTCTCATGGCCTTTAGTGCACAACCTTTTCCTAGACTCCTTCCCTTGCTCACCTCAGTGCAGTGACTCCAGCACCCACGGTCAGCAGCTGCCACTCCCTCCTTAGCCAGCTTCACTGGCCTAGCTGGTGATGAAGCCAGAAGCAGCTTGTGCAGGGACTTCTCTAGGAGCTGCTGACAAATGTGGGCTGCTGGGCTACTGCCAACCAGTACTGCTGACAGTGGACCTGTCATTTCAAGTTTGCGCTTGAGTAGAGCACTGTGGGATGGAGCATGGCTATGGCTGCCCACTGCACACAGTGTTTGGAAGGAAACCTGCCTGAGGTGCAGTAGTTACCACAGTTGTGTTTCCTGGTCTTTTTATTTGTCTTCCTTCCAATATCTAAAAGCATAGATGGCCTGAGGTTGGGTAGCAAGAGGAAGGGAACTACTTGTGCTGGGATGGACTCTCTTGGCACTTTCCATTTGAACAAGACCAGCCATTTCATAGAATCGTAGGATGCTTTGAGTTGGAAGGGACCTTAAAGATCATCAGTTCCAATCTCCCTGCCATGGGCAGGGACACCTCCCACTAGATCAGGTTGTGCAAGGCCCTGTCCAACCTGGTCTTGATCCCATGATGGAGCATCTGCAACTTCACAGGGTAACCTGTTCCAGTGTTGCCCAGGAAAGTTGTGGAGTTTCAAGTGCGTGTGTGCTAAACGCTGCTTGTATCATGAATTTGTGAGCAAAGGGTGCAAGGAAAACCAGAGCCTGCCCCAAAAATGTGGAGGGATGTATTCAGGTTTTAATTGTTTGCAGACTCTGAAATAAAAAATAGCCAAAAGTATCAACTCTCCAGGCACTGGACTACCACATGGGGCCTGGCTTTCTGATTCCAAAGCTCTTGCTTTCAGTGGATGCAGCACTAGACCTGTATCAAGTGCTTTGAATAGTCCCATCTGAGAAGTTTGATCACGGATCAGGAGAGCTGATCTCACTGGCCAGCCCAGGCTTGTAGGCAGCAGCTGAATTTTGAGTATCCAGCCCTGCCCTACCCAGGAGCATACTTTTGGGTTCAGTGTTGATGATTTGATGTTTGTGTCTGGATGATCTCTCTGGACATGTTGCTGCATGACTGCTGCTTGCCTGTTTGTGTTTTGGGAGCTGCTATGGTGCAGACTACCGCTGGTGGTTTTCCAGTTGACTGGGCTTCAGCGTGCCTCTCAAAGCTGCAGGCTCTGAATTTGGAGCATTGTTCTTTCTTTGCAAGAATCCTGCTGGTAAGCCCAAGTCCTCCTTGACGCAGACCTTCTTCCATTCATCATGTGCCATTTCCTTGCTAAAATGGAGATACTAACAAAAGATCATGAGCTCCTCATTAGCAATACTTTTGTGTCAGGCCTTCATGATGCTGTTTTTGTCCTTAACTCTTGTAGAGTATTTTAAGTGGTTGCTGTATATTGAACCAGGAGCTCATGATCTTTAGTTAGAGAAGATACTTTAGAGCATCTTTTCTTAAAGATGTGAAGATCTGTGAAGCAGATCTGTGAAGCTTGTACTGAAAGCACAAGCCTCGTATGCAGAATCCCAGGTTGCAGCATCATGCTTTACTAAAAACTATCTGCATAGCTTGTCATAGCCCAGTGTATGCAGATTTTTAAGAGCCTAGACAACTTACTGAAATGCTCAGGTCTCGAGGTCTTTTCTTTTTAAACCCCAGTACCTGCCAATCTAGTAATTAGAGATGTTTGAGAAGGTAACTGTCTTCCTGAGTTACCTATAAAATGAAGACAACAGCTCCTCACTTCAGTGTGATCTTATGCATAAGGCTGTGAATCACTGGGGACCATGGCAAGCAGGTACAATGTGCAGTACAAGGTGGGACAAACATGTAGGCTCCTTCATATCTTGTTAGTCTTGCCTTCATTAAATACACTAGGAAGAGCAAGCTGCTTTTCCCAGCGTCTGGTGTAATGAAGTGGTGTAGTCAGATTTCCCATCCACTGATGGTGCATTTTATACACCAAGTTTTTTGCTGCAGCACAAGGACTATTACTCATGCAGTTGGCTGGAGTAGTTTTTTTATAAAGGAATTCATTGTGTGAAGTGTTGGCACCAAGGGGAGGTGCCGAGAACGTTTGAAGAAAAAGTGAAACAGGGTGAAACAGGATGAAGCATTCACACCTGGCCGGGGAATGTGTGTATTGGCAGTATGGGTGTCCATCCTGCCTTGGGGACCTGGCACAAGCCCAAAAGGCAGTGACTGCATGAGACAGGCTTTCCACATGGCATTAAACATAGAGTAGGGCTTTCAGATATTCTTAACTTAATGGGATTTAGTAACCAAGGCAGTTTAAATCTTCTGTGTTGAAATAAATTCAACTGGAGTTGAGCAAATAACATCAACAATTTGATGGCATCAAAATATTTTTGGAAACTCATCCATTGTACCTGTTTTATAGAGGTGAACATCATCAGTTGTGAAAAGTTAGCTGCTTCCGTGGTTTGCAACAGGAATATTTTGTCTCAGTTCTGAAATTAAAACATGCTGGACAAACTATGGAAATAAGATGGGAGTTTTTTTGTACAAATTAATTAACCACTTGAAAAGACAAGGCTGTTGGGCTCACCAGGTTTCTCAAGGGAACTGCGTTTCCTGGTTATTTGTAGTACATATCTGAGAGTATTGTTTTGTATGCATGTTTGATACTACTTCAGAAAACAGAGTTTAAATGAGACTTCCTTGTGGTAGTGTTTGTAGGATTCTAATCGATCACTGAGGAATTAAACAACCCTGAATACATCTCCTTGTTAGAGAAAGGCTGTTAAGTAGTAATTTCTGATCCAAGTTTTGTGAGACAATAACCTTTTGAACAGTTTCAAATATGTAGGCCAAACTTAACTTTCTAGCATATGCTTACTCATGAAAGGATTTGTAATTTCATTACCTCAGGCCTCACAGCGAGCAATATGTCTTACCTCTTAGGGATTCTTAGGTAACAAGCCAGCAGTAATTGGAATTTTATAAAGATCTCCTTATGTGTGAGCAGGTTTTATGTTTTATTGACTATTCTTTGTCTGTGCTGTGCCTGAGATGACCCATTCTTTTCCAAAGCCCCCCAAAAGTCCTAAACTGCCATCCCAAAGTGCTGGTGTTGCTGGCACTAAGCCAAAGTCAGAGAGGGAGAGGGGTAAAAAGTAATTGTGCTATTTTTAGGACCAGCAAAGCTCTACTGCCCGTTCTCCACTTTCCTACCCTTGCTGGGGGCCCAGGGGCTGCAGTGCCCTCTTGGAGCCCCTTCCCTTGTGTATGTGGAGCAGCTCTGACTCACCAAGCACACAGCAGTGAATGAGTTTGTGAGCAGCAACATGACAGAGCCTCTGAGTCTGCAGTTGTTGCGTGCTTGCTGGAATTACTGGGCGTTTGTTCTGTCACTGGGATGCCCTGATGATGATGGAGTACTTCATTAGGTGGTAGCAGTCTCTAAGGTGGGTGCTGTGGGGTGTTACAGGGGGTAATGGGGTGTGTGGGCAGCGCGCCGAGGCTACAGCTGCCTTCCCTGCCTCTCTACAGCCTGCTCATGCTGGCTGAAACATATTCAACCCCTTCATATACCAAAAAAGGAGTAATTGAGAAAAACAGAGAGAACAATAATTCTCTCTCCCTTGTTGCTATGAGTGCTGGTTGCTTTTGTGTCACTATTGCAGGGATGCTGATTGCACTCGAGGGCTCAGAGTTGTTTGACCATAGTTTTGAATTACCAAGTACTAAAATGAATGTTTATGGCTCCAGCTACTCTGGGTTTAAAGCCTTTTAACAGTATAAACAGTTGCATGAAAGGGGAGGATTTGCATCAGTAACTTTTAAAAGGTGTTATTAAAGTTGACGCTCTTGCGAATTGTTGCTCTGTGTATAATACACATCTTAAAAATAATGGAAATCATCAAATGAATCCTCACAGCCTTAATGTTACCATTCAAATGGCAAGTTATTGGTTGCATGTCCAGTAACTGGTGCTGCACAAGTAATAGGTGTGTACACAGTGTTGTGGTGTTTTACACCTTTCCACAAAGGTTATTGGAGTTGGACACATGAATATGTCTCAAGAATAAGTAAGGTAAGTGCTTACGATAAGTTTTATCTAGTATGAGGCCACTATGTAGAAATTTTATTTCAAGAAGAATAATTCAGGCATCTGTGCTGTACCTGTTCCTTCCTGGCTTTTTTTGACTGTCACTGGACCTCATTGTGGCTTTTCCCCTTGCTTGTTTGCTGTGTGTCTCCTCTTCCCCTTTCCATAGCCCTCCACGTACCAACTTTTGTGGCTTTGCAAAAAAGTCAGCACTGTGGGGCATGCTGATAGCTGCAGGTTGGAGGTAGAGTGGCAGCCTCTGACTGCTGCTATGGTGGTGGGTGGCTGCAGTCCAGTATGGGGACTCTTCAGCCAAGCATGGGGTCTTTGTGGCCCACCACAGAGACTTCACAGCCTGGTGTCAGCCACCAGACACTGGAGACCACTGGAATCTCTGGGAGAGCCGCAGGCAAGAAAAAGAGAAGGATGTCCTTCTAGTGGTGTTAGGGAAGTCAACAGATTACCAAAATCCAAATGCACTGAAAAGGCAAGTCAACTGGATCATCAGTGAGCACTGTCAAAAACGGACAGAAGGATACCAAACGGGAGGAAAATGGCATTTGCTATGGATATTGTACATAGTCCAAGAAATTTTTAGCCAATTGTACTCAATATATTATGGTCTTAGTGTATCACCAAAATGCTTTTGGTGTATTTTTTTGAGTAATAAACTCAACAGCACTGTGTGAGGGCTGCAGTCTGGCATTGAGCTGGAACAGCACTCCCCTCCTCCTCCTATTCATTGTGAGCAACAACATCAGCTGTGTTTGGAGCAGGGGAGCTGGAGTTTGACTGGAGCTGGCTCGTATGCAGGGAACAGAATTGAGAAGATGATGAATGAGCTCTTGCAGCAAGAACATCTGGCTATACTTCAGTTTCTTTTTCTTCTCACCTCTCACTATTTATATGTTAGTTTCTGTCTGAGTTTTGAAAGACATTGTATGTGCTACTGACTGGAATAATTTTCTGAGCACAAGTTAAATTGATTAATACTATAGAGGTATACATCTTGTATGAATTGAAGCATCAAAAGTGCTTCTTTTATTTGTATTCTAATTGAGACATCCTACAGGGACTTAAGAAACAATTATATTTTGTTGTTAGCGGCTGGTAACATAGAATTTATTATACTTAATACCAGACCTACTGTGTGCTGATAACAGATGGCACATGCAAAAGAAATTCCAGAAACAGAAACATTACTTCAGTGGGGAACAGAATTTCCTGAAAAGCAAATGCTGAAATGTGTGTGGTGTCTTCTCCAGCTAGCTGAGTGGAGATAGCCTGATGTCCCCAAGACAGGTGTTGTATTTTAGGATTTTGCAGAAGACTTCTGCTCAAACTTCTTTAGTTTGTCATTAAAAGAGTGAAGTTCATTACTGAAAACATAAAATTTCAGTGAAGGTGGAGCTGGCTGTTTATAATGGTCATTTCTCATGACTGACTCCATAAGGCTGAAGAGCTTTTTTTGCACTGAAGAAGCAGAGTGGGAAACTTTCAGCTAGTTTAGAAGTGGTTCAGGACTTTTTTTTTTAAATAATGATTCTGAGAAATCACTGGGAGGGGGACTTTTAGATAAGAGTATTAAGTCAATACATTATGTGCTTGGTGGCATGGAAAGCCTTACACCCACCCAACAGCT